>CAEGAE010075879.1:0-33362 GCA_903067095.1 Girardinus metallicus
CACCTTGTCAAACTCAGAAACTCATCTACCAGCCATGTACGATGCGCTCCGCCACCCGTTTGCTCAGACCGGGATCTTAAATTTATTGTGCGGTTCGTCCGTAAACCTACACTTACAGACCATCAACTACTCAGCCGACATACAGGTGTTCAGTCTATCCGCTCACCTGTATAAATCCTCCCGCAGCCTCTTCCCAATGTTCAGTTGCCGTAACTCCAGGCATCGCGCCGGTCATTTTAAAGATGCTTATTGGTCCCCCAAAACGATAAAAACCCGGGCATTATCATAAATCAATAAAATCCCCCCTGGCCGAACTTAAAGATGAGACGTTATGCCGCTAAAACGTAGTTTTCGTCAACAACTCAGAGGCGGAAGTGAGAGCTCTGTGCAACGCAAGTAATGTTCCTGCCAGAACACGGTGCGCTAAATAATAAAACATAAATTAACGAAGCTTCGAGGCTGGTAAATTTTCCTCGAGGAATTTTAATAATCGAGGTACTCGAATCAATCGGGGAATCGTTTCAGCCCTAGTTTAAGCACAAAATATTTTACTGACATTTTTAAAAAGTTTGGGACACTAATTGGTGGCCTGGGGTATCACAGATGTTTTAATACCAGTTTAGTTAAATGATCTTAAAATCATTACTTTAGTTGCAGAAAAATCCCTCATTTTATAACAGGGTTTTAAAGTTACTTTTTGTCTGTCCTTATTTTGGAAGTTGCCACAAAACAGTCTGTGGATTAGCACAAAGTAATGCTAAGCTCAATGGGTTATATAAGGCAACATATTCAAAATTGCGAAACAAATTTCAACATTAGGAGAATAAAGAGTGTGGGACAGTACCCCAACAATAAGAATCAAACAAAATGTCATTTTTCAAGAGGATTTATCTCCTGCCGACATTGCCCAAAAGGTACCAAACGCTGGTTCGATGCCTTGATGTGAACCTAAAAACATTACTTATACTCAAAATATCTCCAGTGTGTCATGCTTTAAAACAATTCTGCAAATAGAGGGAGAAATTCCTCCAAAGCGATGTAGAAGAATTCACTGCTGGTTAGTGCATATGATTGTCACAGAAGGTAACAACTGGGTTTTAGGTTCAGGGGGTAATTAGTTTTTCAGAATGGCTCAGGTTGGTTGGGATAGCTTTCCCCTGAACAAAAATAATTTAAAATCTGCTTTTTGTAGTTATGCAGGTTATCTGATATCCCAATTAGTTTGAAAACACGTAAGTGTGACAAAAAAACCAAAACCTGAAGAAATCTGTAAGTATATAAATGTTTTACTCAAGTTTAAGAACATTTAGCAATAACGGCATATACATAAAAAATAAATCAGTGACAGACAGTGTTAGCTTACTATGCCCTTGAAATGCAAGGCACATAAACAGTACGATAGGGTAGGACGTTTTCTCTTCAAAGCATTGCTAATTATGCATGTGTTTGTTTTAAACATTGATTGCAGAAATTTCAATGCATGAAGGATTAAAATGGTTTCAAATTTGAGCAAAACTACAGATTTTTGCTAAAATCCAAAAAGTTTTACAATCAGGATTTTGTAAAGATAATAAAAGGTTATCAGTCTCAAGCTGCCTCAGAAATAGATGCCTCAACGGTGTAATAATCCAAGGAAGTACTGGTTTAAAAAGAAAAACGCCGCAAAACGGTCAAAATAAAGCACTAAATTCCCACCAGATGCATAATTGTAATCTAAACACAAAATAAGCATATTCATATACATCTTCTGTCAAATAAAACAAGTCTTAAAAGCCATAAAATCATCTTAAATCCCCTTTTATAGTCAAAATCTTTTTCATGCTTAGTTTGTCAAATTCATAGAATGTATGGAAAACCTGAAGTGTTTTGACACGCACGTGAAAAATTTGGGTGTTTCATATGGTAGACTGTCAAAATGACTGCTAAAATCATGTCTATATATGGTGATTACAAATGAAGATCACAGCGGAAATCCATTGAGAAGCTGAAAATGAAACATTCACTATTTGTTGTCTATAGAAGAGCATGTTTTATTATTAATATATTCTGTTTAAATTCATCAGTATTTTAAGTAGGCGGTTTATAATGTTTTCTCTAAGATAAACTGCGATGCGGTTAACAATGAAATCTTTAACGACCCGTTGCTTCCTGACTCATGCTGCAGTTTATCATTATTCCCCTGATTCAGGTGTTAGTGATGATACTGCAGCGATGCAGCAGCTTCATTTTTAACCTCACTAATGACACCAGCCATCACCTAATGGGCTCCAGACGTTTAGCTGATGTTTTTATTCAAGTCAGCTTGAGTGGATTGGAGCGCAATTAACACAACTTTGCAAACAAATCCAAATATGGGCGTCCAGCAAATGTGAACGTGCAAAGATCATGACCACAATCCTGACTATTATGGTGATCAGATCCTCTTAAGTCTCATCTTTACACACACGTTTAACTGCTTTCTTCAAGGACCTTTAAAGGATTCTTGATCGACTTCTTAGATGAGCCAAAGCAGAATCTTATTCTACAGGGATGGGGATTAGACTATAATCTAATGAACGTGATTGCCTGTTCTAAACTTACTGTATGGCTTGAATCACAGAATTTAGATTCCTTATCAGTCCTCAACCTTTTGATGACCCTATGCGCGGACCACACAGTTCGCAGCTTTGGTCACCTTGAGCCAATGACCTCATCAACGCACAACACAAAAGAACAGGAATGACAGACTTTTCATTATTGCCCAGCTATTGTGCTAGAGGGGGAAATCAATTATAAAAACACGACTAACAGCAAAGATAACACCAATGTCCTCTATTGTGTCAGAACGAGCTGACTTTTTTTCCCCTCTCTTTCCTCAAGGGTCTCTTGACCAGTCCGGCATCACCTTGGTGCAATTTGCTCTCCATCTCAAATCCCATTGCCTTTTCGAATTGGATTTACCTGACTCATTCACACAGTGAATGGACTCTCCCTTCCAGTGCAGAAAAAAAGAGAGACCTATTCTATGTGAAATTGCCTGAGGAGTCACGAGGTTTTGGATTTGTCAGGTACCTCTCTGTCTACCATTAACCTTCCAACAGTAAGAATGTCCTCATTACAAGGAAGCATCAAGGGCTCCTGGAGGGGGCGTACACAGAGCTGGACACTGAAACAAAGGAGCGGTATGCAGATGAGAAAAAAGAGGGCGAGACGTAGTGCACAATGTGTTCTCAAAGAAGAAGCACCAGCTCACTGAAGAGGGAGGAAAATGAGACAAGAGTGTGGAACCATCTTTAAAAGTACACTGTTTCAGGTACATCTCTGAAACTTCTGTCTTTTCTTCTTTGCCAAATAAATCAAGATGATTTAGTTATTTAGTAATAGATTAATCATTAATTGGAGTATACAGACCCCACAATAGGCCATTTGCTAAATGAATAACACACTCGGAGCAGCAATTGAGTAAAACCTGTACAAAAAAAAAATATATACAATTTGCATTCATTCATGTTGATGTTAGAAGGATATCTATTTAGCTGCAGCTGCATCCTGTTAGAAATAATCAAGCGTACACTAAAGATGAAATAAAATGTGTAGTTTCCTTTTTAAAATTTAATAGTTGGTTTTATTTGAATGATTAGAGGACTTTAAATAATGTATAAAAAAAGCTTAATTAAGCTTTTTTTAAGTAAGGTTAAAAGAAAATATGCAGAATGTCTGAATGAATAATCAATAGAATAATTGATTACTAAATTAATCGGTATTTGCAGCCCTACTAAAGTTTTGTATCCAACAGGTTTTTCTTTAAGATTGTCCTGTGTTTTGCTCCTACCTACTTTCGATCATCACAGTGGTAAGTTTACGCCACACACAGGGTTTTGCATTCTGGAGGTTGAGCCATTTCAGTGTTGGTATTTATTTACCAACACTGGTAAATAAATACCAGTGTTGGTATTTATTTACCAGTGTATTTATGTACACTGGTACATTTATTTATGTGCCAGTGTACATAAATAAATGTACACTGGCACATTTATTTATAATTTCACTTTTTCTGTATTATTGGTTGAAGATTATTGTTGATGTGGATGCACACACTTGTTAAACAGTTTAAATCATTGACTGTCTTATTTATTTACTGAGATTTAAAGAACTGGTTTGGGGAGAGGATTTTTAATGATGCAACACCAGGAAGTGGAGGAATCCATCAGGCTGCTGGAGGGAGGGGACTTGATTCTGGGGAAGCCAGCAAGCTCTCCAAGTTCAGCTGGTTGGAAACTGAACAGCGTGCTGAAAAAGAAGGTTCAGCATTTCTGATACCGTTTATTAATCTAATTCTGCTTTAAATCTCTCTGCAGCTTTAGTCCTGACCTGACTGTTGAGTTTCTTGGTCTTTGTGATGTTTGTTCACTAATGTTCTCCAACAAACCTCTGAGGCCTTCACAGAACAGCTGAATTTGTACTGGGTGACCGCCACAGGTACATTTTTGCGAGAGTTTATTTAGAGGTCACAGAGTAAATGTGGCTGAAAAATGTCTCAAATCTATGCATTTATTTTTAATTTTACATTGCTTTGTGTTGGTCTATCACATATTCCCAATAAAACACATATAAGTTTATGGTTGTGGGCAAAATGTAAAGTTTCATAAATATATTTGCAAAGCACTATGACTTGGACAGGAACAAACAAGATAGTTTTCTTACAGCTATAAAAGTTTAGTTTAAAAAGTCATAACAGAGTTGTCCTTTGAAGGATCATCAAAAATGAAAATGAGAAATGCACCCCTAAGGCTTTTGGCAAGCTCAGGGACCTCCTTCTCCCCCAAATGAGCTGCTTCTATATGAGGAAATGACATCTACTCACAGCAGGACAGTAAGCAGAATCAGCATGAAATCAGACTGGCACACATACAATTCTCTAACTCTTATTCTGTCACAGTGATCCCTAAACTAGGGGATGAACAGGAGAGGAGAACAATATGAACCTCAAAGACAGTTAGACACGACTTTAAATGACCAAGTTTACAGAGAAAAAACCCCCGACTTTTCCAGCATCATGTGCCACATGTTCGGATTTCACCAACTGTAGTGAAATCTGATTATAACTGATTTCTCAACTTAAATCAGGCTGTAAACTACTTAACTAAATTATTACTTTTCATCTTACAGCTAATACAACAAACAAAACAATCAACCATGGCACTAATTGACAGGAACCGGTATTGGCAGTCAGCTAAAAATAATAACAAGGAGCTTTTCATCTACTCACAATCCAGAAACCATACATCATTTCCTCAATATGGATCAAAACCAGTTCAGACATTTTTTCATTCAACAGGGATCCAATAAGGATTCTGTGTGTCTAATCTGAGCCATGTCGAGATTAGACATTTGCTGTAGGGCTGAAACGATTCCTTGAGTGATTTGAGTACCTCGATTATTAAAATTCCTCGAGGAAAACTGATCTGCCTCGAAGCCGCGTTATACTATGTTTTATTATTTAGCGCACCGTGATCCGGCCAGGACTTTATTTGCGCTTTCACTTCCGCCTGAGTTGTTAAAGAAAGCTAAGGGTTAGCAGCATAACGCCCAATTTTCAAGTTCGGCCTCGGAGGATTTTATTGATTCATGATAATGTCTGGGTTTTTGTCGTTTTTCGGGAGACCAATAAACATCCTTAAAATGACGGGAGCGATGCCTGGAGTACGGCAGTCTTTCTCCTCCCAGAGCTGCTGTTTCAGAGCGAACAGCAGGACGAGCACAGCGGGATTATTTATACAAGCGAGCGGATAGACTGAACACTGCGGGCGGTTGTGCTTTAGATGCGTAGCTATACGGAAAATACCTACATTTCATATCATCCCGGTTGCAACAAATGGGTGGCAAAGCGCATCGTGACGTTACAGAGCTGGTAGATGTGTTTCTGTGTGACGAATGCAGGTGTCCGTCGATAACATGAATACAAAATTACAAATGACTGGGCCAGGTGAGAGTTCATCTATTAAACTGACTGAAGATGAATACATTAACCAAAAGCTGGAGTATATGCAACGGATGGTATCAATGAACTTCTAGAAGTCGTTCAACCAGGTTTTAATGAGATCTTTTGTAACTCTGTTACATATAGACATTTTTTTTTATAATAGCCTGCTCACAAATAGGCAGGCTATTTGTGAGCCTGCCTCTTTATTATTACACTGGATATAATTTCAGATTTTTGTATAACTTTTCTTCAGGTTGAAGGTGAGCTGTTATTGTTCAAGTTAATTTTCTAAACTACAGAAAAGCAATTGTTAGGGTAGCTCAAAAGTGAAAAATTGGACCGATATTGATATGCGATAGTAACACTGCTGTTATGTTAGATTTACCAATGTTTTATCTTTTTTTATCCGATTACCCGATTAATAGTAAGAATAATCGATAGATTACTCGATTACTAAAATATTCGTTTACAACAGCCCTAATTTGCTGATAACCATCTGATATTTGATATTGATTGCATGTGTATATTTGAAATTAGTCAGATGAAAAAATATGTTTTATGGTGCCTATAAAAAGTATTCACTCACTTGGATGCTTTATTGTTTTTGCAGCTGTTACAAATCAATCCTTATCAACATAAAAAAACAGTTATTGTCTCAGTGAAAATTGATTTCTACCTTTAAAGTGAGTGACCTAATACAACAGAGGTCCAGCAAACTGGTGCTAATACTCTCACAATGAGTGGAATGAGGATATTCATTCACTGGTTATTCAGTAGTGCTTGCTACCATTACAGCATGAAGACAAGTCAGAAAAGGCTACTGAAATGTATATCTCAGGGGATGGATACTGAAAAACGTCTCTAAGGCAATGAACATCCCCTGGAGTTCAGTTAAATCCATCATCAAGAAATGGAAGGAATGTGTAAATCTGACCAGATCAGGCAGTCCTCACAAACTGAATGACTAAGCAAGAAGGAGAGTAGTGAGAGAGGCCACCAACTGTTGCCCGGATTCTTCAGTCAAATGTTTATTGGACAGTGGGACTAAGAAAGCCACTGCTAAAAAAAAAACTCATAAAACTTGCCTAGATTTTGCCAAAAGGCATATGGGAGACTCCATGATCGAAAGAAAAAAGTTCTTTGTTCTGATGAAGCTGAAATGGAGTTTTTTTGGCCATTAGACGTGTTTTGTGGAAATCAAACACTGCTCATCACCACAAACACAACATTTCCACTGTGGGGCATGTTAAAGATAGAAGATAAGACTGAATGTAGCAAAAGACAGGGAAACCCTGCAAGAGAACTACAGCTTCAGGGATAGAATGTTTAATCTACTTTGATATAAGCTATTAATAATTTAGTTGACTAGAAAAGAGCAATAACTGCATGCTTATAATAGCTGGAACGGTGACTGTAGTTTACCGTACAGAGGTTAGAAAATATTAAAATCTCAAAGTAAGAGAACTGCAGCAATCAGTGACCTCTTGGGGTCAAGTCTTCACAACAAAAATTCACCTTGAGGCTTTGGTACATATCTTTGACAGGAGTGCTAATAATTGTGGTGGATGCTTTACATCTTCAATTAAAAGCAAGTTCTTTATATCTGACAGGATCCTGTGTAGCTGTTAAAGCCAAAATGACTAATTACCTCATCAAACTGACAACTTTTTTTTAGTTGCAGCCATGTTTAATCATTTCAACAAGTATGGCCTGTGGCCCATGTTTATCAACTCAACACCATTTCAGATATATTTTAGTTTCTGCTCTGACTCCTGTTGGCAGAATATTCAACTGTTGAGACTATCAGGGGTCATTTTTCAGAGAAAATCACAACGTAAGGTACTTGCTGATAATTTTATAATCTTCTCAGAGAATCCCTGCTATGATCCTACCAAGAAAGTCCTGTCGGATTAATCAAAACGTCGCCCATCAGCTGTGGGTGTATGAAAGGCGAACAGCCTGAAAACAAAAACTGCTAACCAGCTGCTTTTGAGTTAGATCCGGATTGAAACCCATCGTCAAGTTTAGGGCTAATCCAGCCTGACAAAATGCGACTGAATTAAACAACAACAAAAACAAAACAAAAAGAGTTCAATATCACTTTGGGGAAAGGAAACCCATATAGATTTATTTTTGAAGCCTCAGTCATTGTTCTTTTACAAGAAAATCTAACACTACGGCACGTCACTTTCATTTCTCAGAAAATTTTATTTTACTGCAGAACAATAAAGTACAGTAAGAGGAAAAAAGAATCAATGTGATTTCCAACGTAGACCATTTCATTTAGGTGGCAAGTGAGGCATTATATTGTTATGTTGTGCGGGGGTCTCATTTCAGTTTGCTCTGTTTCTAAGAGAATCTGAGGTAGAATAGCGAGTAAAATATTGTTTGTTTCTGTTTCTTCTAAGATCTATTAGGAGAGATTTTTCCTCGACACTTTGTTTTTGATTTTGATCACCAATAAGGGCGGAAGGTTTTATTAGAGCCTTGTTATCTAAGAGTGCACTGACTCTTTCATCTCTGTTTAGCAAAAGTAATGTAAATTTGACAGCCTCAATACCCCTAGAACTTATCCCATTTTGACAAATCACAGCAACAAACTTCAGTGTACTTCATTGGGATTTTAAGTGACACATTAACACAAAGTAGCTTTCTGTTATTAATAGGGAGGAAAATATATGGTTTTCAACCTTTTGGTTGCAAACAAATCTTAAAAATGTGTACCACACTGACTACATGTAGCTATAATTAACCACAAGGAAAAATGGAATTATATTACTGTGGACAGGGCCTTCGGTGCTTTTATGCTTGGCTTTCCAATGTAACTCATTCCCAAGAGCTAAAACTTTAGATTGTTTCTTCAAATATACTTTTTTTTTCTTTTACTGCTGGTATTTATATTGCAGGAATTAATTCAATACTAAACCTTAGATTAGGGATGCATACATCCAGTCCTCAAGAGTACCATTGTTCAACTTTTATATGCATCTCTTCCCAAAGCACACCTGAATCAAACAGCTAAATAACCTCATCAGGAAGTCATTCAGGCCTGCAGAGGATTGCTAACGAACCATTAATTTGATTCAGGTGTGTTGGAGATGCTGGATAGTAGCTCTGGGGGCCTGGACTTGAAATCCTTGTTCATGTTGAACTTGTATCAAACACAGTAGTAAAATATAAACACATATAATTTTAATTAAGTTTTAGTTGAAGTAAATTCTAAGTAAATTGTGCAGTTTGGTGGTGGCATCATCATGATGTGGGTTTATATACTTACGCTACAGTTTGTGGTCGTAATGTGAGAAAGTGCGGAAAAGTTCAAGGAACAGGAATACTTCTTTAAAGCTATAAATTTCACATTTTACTACCCTATTCTAAATTCTCAGTTCTGATATTTTGGAAAGGTTCTTCAAGCACACTTTGATGATGTTAAAAAGAAAACCCTTACTGCATTTAATGTCTCTTTTATTTGCGTCAAAATGGTGAGAGTACGACAGACAAATTAGCTTTGTTGTACGTGTTTGTGCAGTGCTGCCGTTTTCAGTCTGTTCAGACCATTGCAGACACCAACAGGCCAACACTCACACACACTGCCCACAGGCGTGGCACAAAACAAAACAGATGTAGGACTAATGACCCACTCACAGAGTAAATGACAGCTGAAATAGGTTTAGAGCAATCTAAAATCAGATAAATGGACCTAATCTTGTTCTGGTCGGGACCCTGGCCGGGAAATGGCTCCTGACACCTGAGACCCTGCAACACGTCAAGCCTCAATCGAGGCTGGCGGCACAAGCCCATACATCTCCATTTTAGATGACAAGACAAAAATCTGAATCCTCCAAACAGAGGAAAGCCTCGAAGGGTCGGTTGTTGTTTAGTGGGAGATTAAAAGGGGGAGGAAAAAGTGGTTGTGATCAGCAGAGATGTAATGTTTACATTTCGCTAGATAAAGGCGACAAGAGAAATGGACCTGGTTTGGGCCTCATTAAGCCAACCGAAACTGTGACTCAGCCGGAGTCTTTAAAGCAAGAGCTGTGCTTTCTTTTCTCCTGTAATTCCATGGTTGAAAAAAATCTGTCTAGGAGGCAGAAAGAGAACTGTTACATAGTTATTTATACGTTTTAATAGGTAAGAACAATTTCCCCACACTTTCTTAAACTCCTTTTTCAATATTTACAGTGGCTTGCAAAAGTATTCAAACCCACTTTTCACATTTGTCAAGGAACGGCTACAAACTTCATTGAGTCTTTTATGTATAAGATACACACATATGTATTTATGTGGACTTATTTAGGGGCAACGAAAGAGTAAAAGAGTTTGAATATATGTACACACTGTATTGTTATTGTTTTATTTTTGATTTTCATTAAAAAAACATGAGTTGTTTTCCTACATGTCACAATTATACATTACTCTGTGTTGATCTGTCACATACAGTTAAAATAGAATATACCTAAATGTTTGGGTGTAATGTGCCAGAACGTGAGAAAATTCAACGATTGTGAATTCCTTGACAAGGAATGTAGACCGAGCAGTTGATCCAATAATCATTAAATTCCTTCCATTAAATAAAAGTCATTTTCAGAAATCGTCCTCAGTTTTAAATTAAAGGTCGGTATTGAATAATCCAAAGGTATGCCACCTTTACTGGCAACATTAAAATGACCGACAATTATATCAGAGGACAGTGAAATTTCTGGCTCTAATATTCACCCCATAACCTTCAATCAGTGTTCTCAAAAGATGGGAGGCAGATGGCAAAGATCAAAGTTGGGAATGTGTGGCAGATGATGTAATGGCGAGGCAGTTGGCAAAGCAAGACTGTCTACAGGAGATGTACATACCGACATCATGGTCAGGTCATTTGTTATTCTGAGATTACATATAACTGTGCTACACAGTTTTGACACTACTAATTATAGAAACAGCCTATGAACTCCCTGTAAATGAAATCAGGGTGAATGTGACTTTTAATTTGATGTTGGCAATAGACACCCTAAAAAAGTAATTGAGATTTACATGAAACAGAAAGATAGGGGTCTTGGAAAATTCACCAGTGAAATAGATAAGTGTACTTTGTTATCTTCAAATCTCGTGTGAATTTGACAGGTTTACTGAAACATGTACATGTGAACAGATGTGGACTCAGAAAACAAGGATCATGAATTTTTCACATTAACAACAAAACATCCACATTTGTAGTTTGTTTTCTTTAGCTCAGGTTTTTGTAATGGTCTAATTAATGCCTAAAGACAGAATTAACTAAATATTAACGAATAAACATTAATAAAGAGTCTCAAATGTATAACCACAGGAAAGCTTCATTTTCCCTTTTCCTTTCAACAAAACACAGTTACAGGCCAACTCATATTCAAGATTGACGTTAGTATTTAAAAATCATCGCTAGTTTTTCATTTTTTTTTCTTAATTAAGAATTAATTAAGGATATAGATAAGCCCTTCTGATCTATATCTTGCAGAATTGTAATTTTTCATTGCTGTGGTTCTATGTTTGACCCCTCTATACTCCCCACAGGCAAAACACAGAGAGGTTAGGGTGAATAAAAGTTCCGCATTTTCTATAAGTGGCAGTGTGTGTGCATTAGCTCTTTGACAGACTGTTGACCTCTTCCCCCGGTTTGACACTGAATGAGAAGAAATGAGCATAAAATGGCAAAACTCTGGATTATAATTTCTAATAACAGGAAGTGTAATAATCTGATAAGCAAAAAGTTCTCAGTAGGTTATTGGTTGAATGCGACATGTAGTGTAAAAGTGACTTAAGAAGTTGGTTAAACTCTCAAAGTACAATATAAATCTGGTGAGAGGAAGCAGGACGAGAGGCGATGAATAGTGGACTTCTACTAATGAAGACCAAAAATGTTCAAAAACAAAGAATTTGTTTTCTGAATCCTTAAACAATGTACAGATTAAAAGCATGAAGCATCAAGTGAAACAAGCAGGCATGACGATGGGAGTATCTGACAAAAGGTCTAAAGAAAAGAAGGAAGGTGTTTACTGCCACCAGGATCAGGTGAGTCTGATCAACAAAGGGTACTAAAGCTCAGTCGAGAGATAAGCTGAGGTAATTGAGTTTGCTTTAACAAACTGTGGTGTCACAAGGCAATCTGTTATCCAGGAAATCAGATTTTGGTCCACCTACATTTTCCAGAGCTTGTCTCTCAGTAGGGGGGCGTGGATAGTGTTGACGGCACTGCGGAGATAAAAGAAAACGGTTCTCACTGCACCACTCCCCTTCTCAAGTTAAAGCATACAGTGCACAGCAGGGAAATGATGACATTTCCCACCGCTGACTCTTCTTGTATGCAAAGTGCAGTGGATGGAGAAGAGGGCTGTCCAGAACTGAGTTTTTGAAGTAGGTTCTTTATAACCTTCTGATTTTAAAGTGGTAAACCTGATTCAGAAACTTAAACAGCAGCTCTTTTTTCTACCTTTAAATGTTGTCGTACCTTATTTTCATGCCAGTTCCCTTTGCACAGACATTAGCTCTGTCTGGTATCTATTCTTAACCATCGCTTAACCTGATCTGGCAGAAAAGCATAAAATATGGATGGCTGTGCAACTGGTTGTCATTCTCATGAGCATTAAGCTCACAGATGATAACAGTTGACTTTTAGTCTTGTAGAGATTTTGGGGTCAAGACAAAACTAAATTGTGAGAGTGGATCTGTACCTTTGCCCTTTGTCATTCAGTAGCTTATCCTTACAGGGCATTTAAATATAATATGATGTGCTGCAAAATGTCAAAACAGGTTCTAAGTTTTATCTACAGAAACATTGTCATTTCTGAGGCTGTAAAACAAAAATCTCTGGGCACTACGAAGATGTTAGATTTTCCTTATAACTTATTAAACATGTCAAAAATAGCTCTGTGTTAATCAGTAGTAACATCTGACATTTATGGAAAAAAATATTTTACACATTAAATATATATTATTTGGAAGTATCTAAAATGTACCTTTATTTATTCTTTTTAATGAAAATATGATTTGTCATTTTTATGAGATTTTGTCATTTTCCCATGTACTGAGAAATTTTGAAGCAGCACATTCTGTGTAACGTCTGTATTTAAAAGGTTGCTTTCTTTCTGGTGTGAACATTTTAAGTTGTTCTAATGACACGAGATAGAAAATTTCACAAAGCCTCTCAATATCAAATGAAAGTTCAGAGAAAACAAACATGGTCGACAAGGAAGACGCAATGGCTATAGTTCATGGAGTGTTTTTAATAGAAACCCCCCCCACCCCCAAACAAATAGATTTCTCCTGCATCCAAAGCACTTTCTGGTGCATCGTGGTGATTGCTTTCTTTCCAGTATTTTGGATTCTCATCGAGGGTTCTGTCACCTTGCTTCCTGATTGGTTACATTTCACATTTAACAGGCTGTGTTCTCGTTTGTCCTTGGGGAACACCACACACGCCGTGAAATAGGGCCTAGACAATCTAACTTGTTGAACATCCCTGATTTGAGATTGAAGCGTTCTTGACATCCTTCTGAGCAGATTAGATCACTCCAAGCACACCAGACATGGCAGAAATATCTCATAAGATTATCTTTAGAGCCATCACAATAATTGGGGCGTCCTTAAGACTACTGGAAGAGGAAGAATGGATCAAAAATTGGCATAATTATCTTGCTGTGTGAACCAGGCTTGAGCTGTGGAATGAGCTCCATCTCTTGCTGTTTTTAAGTCCTGTTTTAAAAATCACTTTTACTTGGTGGCATATGACACCGTTTGATTTTCTTGTGAATTTATTCATTACTATACCATTTTTTTTTTTTACTTTAATCTATAGATTTTTTTTTTACCTGTCTTCCCCCATTTTATTTTTATTGTCCAGCACATTGGTCAGAAATAATTACTGCTTTTAAATGTGTTTTTTGAATGAATGGTATTACATGTGATGGGACGTTCTCTTATGAAAATGCATACTTCAGAATTTAACACTTTAAAAAAGTCCAGCTGCATACTCTAAGAGTTTATTAGTGAGTAAAATGTTGGCACTCCATTGCAACCTCTCTACCCCCCAAACTGGAACACATCAGAAACAAATATCAAGAGAAAAAAATAAAAAACTATCAGTCGTCCCTTAAAAATGTAGGTTTTCTGACAGAAAATTGTTGAAGAGCCTGTAAGTCTAGGTTTAATTCCTCGCACTGATTTTAATGTCAGGTTATGAAAGAACCTTTAAATGAACATCTGTCCCTTTACTGATCAAGATAAATCTCAAAAGTTTAACAGCGTTGGAAATATAGAAGGCACACCAATTAATGAAACCATAAATCAAAGATTAAACCACTATTCGTATCCGTTAGACAAACCCAAGTGTATTGCACCAACACCACACCTCCTCCATAATGCACTTTAATGGAAAATGCCAATACAGATGTACATTTAGCAGCTGTCCACTGAAAGATACAGATCAAAATTCGTCTCATTCAACATTGGGATGCAGTCCAATGTATTTTTATTAGCCCTGTTGGCTTTGTGATTTGTAAGCTGATTGGTGATTTTAACACAGGGGTATATTATGATTTATTACTTTAATCAGGATTCTGAATACGACAGATTAGTCAAGGCAATTACATGCTTTTCTTAACCTAAGTAAAGATGGCAGACTGGTCTAAAGAGTCATGTGCTCGTATATGGACATCTTGGGAAATAATTGCACACTGCAAACACTGTTAACTGAGAAGCCAATTAACAATTTCTCACTTTTTCAGCACAAACAACGCTGAGACAGTAATATTTGCAGATCTCAGCGGCTCATTAGCTCATGTTTATGAAAAGCAGGAAAAGGCGTCCTCTTCCATTTTGCTTCGGCTTTACTTTTATTGTCTGGACGGCCTAATGTTCGGTAAAAGTATCACATTCAAAGACAAACAACTGCATATTTTCCAGTCGGTCATTAGAGCTAAACAGCACTGGGACGATGAGTCAAGACCGGCATCGCCCTCTGAGCTAATTGCAGCAGAACGCTGAGCTGTCTGGAAGAAATGGACGTTGAGTGGCACATCAGACCTCCCCTCGCCAAACCAGACGTGAAATCACCAACTCGGGATAAGACGTGTGACAATCATAACAAGTCAGTGCTGTTTCCTCCGATTTCATGGCCATGGCTTTTGCACAAAGTTTAGGGTGAGAGAATACAGTAATGTGAATGTCACCATTTCCCCCCACTCCTTTTATTATAATTAATCGCATACCTCTAGGGCAAAAGGGAGAGCACAAGGGAGGTGAGCTGAAGCCAGGACGGCTGTAATCTGACATTGATGTACAGCAAAAATGGAAGTCCTCGTTCACCTTCCCTTTGTTCCAGCGAAAGGGAAGTGGTGTGTGAAAGGGTGTAATTAATGAACCTACAAATAGCTCCAGTTTCGTTTAATGACAATCTATGTGTTAAGAGGCAGCACCCTTTGTTACTGTGGCTTTGGGAGTGCTGGCAACACTGGCTCCCTATGGAGACCTGACAGGTAATTCTGCATTTTTGAAATGGTAATGAAGCAGAAATGCATCCCTGGATTAGCCCTGAAGGACCAACGTGTTGAGCGCCCTTCAGGGTGCAAAAAAAAAAAAAAAAAGAATGCCACAAAGCTCTTGATCATGAATGAGGCCGTTGGCAGGCCGCTGGCGGAGTTTCCGGCCGGCAAGGAGGTCAAGAAATGTATCTGAGCGTCTTACCCCAGGGCTTAGCTTTTGCAGCTTTGCAGCCAGGTTCTAATTGCCACTTTAAATGGTGCATATGAAGCTGGCATGACAAATTGCGTCAAAACAAGTCTGTAGGCTTGAGCGCAGTTAATTTCCAAGACGCTGAAATGCAGTCAGTGCCAGGAAGAGCTCGCTGGTAATAAATATCCTTTCCCAGGTAGCGGCTCGCAGATGATGTGTTTTACTGCCTGCTGCGCGGCGTGCATTGAAGGCTCAACAGGCTGCTGCTCATTTACCAGAGCCTGGACATTGTTGTTCGAGTTACTTACTGCTAATGCACATAAAGAAAAAAAATATTGCCTTCCACTGTAATGACTGAAGCAGTGACTTTGATGTTGGATCAGATTGTTAGCCTAAATTAGATGTTTTCTTCTTCAGAGGGATTCTACACGTTCTGAGTTTAATTAATTTTTCAGTTGACGCAATTTTCTAAGACCTTATCTTAGTCTCTTATCCATTGGTCCAGATAAAAAAAAAATAAAAAAAGTTTCTGGCACCGGTGCTGCCCATTTCTTTTCACAATATGCTTATCTTAGTCCCTGAAAGATTCCCATTGTTCTACCTCTAATCCTTCAAATCTGCAGCCTGACTCAGAACTTAACCACACTCTCTTGTGCCAATACTATTCTGTTCGGTTTTATCCCCTAACAGAAGCCACACATCATTTTTCCCTATGAGACAAAGCCCTCAAAATGGCTCCTTGTCTTCCCAACAGCTGATAAAATGCCCAGCTGTGAGTTTTAATGATGCTCACTGGCAAGCAGGAGTCAAGGGAGCACTGAGATATATAATAATGCACTTTGTGATAATGAAGCTAACCTTAAGTGACCCGACATAGGAAGGATTTGGCTTGCACTGCTAGTGTTTTTTTTTTTTTTTAAACCTTTATATCTCTAATCCATAAACTAATACCGTGTAGATCTGTGGTTCTCATATTTATAATGCCAATTATCACATTTCATCACTTATGTTTTCACAATTCAGGTGTTAAAGTTAGAAAACCAGCACCAAGTATTGGGAGACAAAACAGAATAGATAGAAAACTGATAAAAATCTAAGAAACTAACACAGAACATGACTTAAAATGAACATGAAACAAACTAAGACAATGACACACATATGGTGTCAGTCTTTGTAAATATTCTATAGATACATTGATCTCTAGTCATATCTTGTAGGTGGATACATTTAAAAAGGATGCCACTGAAAATAATCTAAAATTGGAGCAATTTAATCTTTCTCTATACTTCAGAACCCACACTGCAGCACCGTGAGCTTTAGCACATCATGATAATAAGGAAGCAGCCTTGAAGAAAAAAAATAATAGTTTTTTGCTGCATTCTTCCAAGACAGGATGTTCCTAATTTTGGCAATATTACAAAGGTGAAAGAAGGCAGTCCTAGGAGAATGCTGCTTTCTATGCAGACTAAAAGACTTACTGGTGAAAAATAACTCCAAGGTTTCTCATAGTCGTATCACAGACCAAGGTAATGGCATCCTGAGTAAACAAACAGCTACAGCATTAGTCTGAGGCATTTAAGCTCAAAGAACATAACTGTAATTTTATCTTTATTTAGAGGCAGAATATTAAAAATCATCCCACCCGCCATGTCTTTAAGACATGATTATAGTCTAACTGATTGGTTCCATCTGGCTTCATAGATAAGTATAGCTGAGAGTCATTTGCATAGCAACGGACAATTATGCTGTCCTGCCAAATAATGAGAGAATAAATAAAGCGAGAATTATTAATTCAAGCAAGGATTTATGAAACTTTGCAAAGAACTCTAAGAAAGTGAAATCTCAGCAAGAAAAAAATCACTCAACCAAAATGGGTGATCTAGTCTTTTATTTAGAATATTGTAATGGAGTGGATGAATTGCAGCACTAACTGCAACCAATTGTTTCTCTGGATTTTTCATTAATGTAGTAAGTGTGTTCTAAAGTATATGACCAAGTAAACATTCAATTTGTTATGCACACATCTGGTGCATAACAGATGTGTGCAAACCAGATGCTAACATGCTAACCAGATGTTAGCATAACAAACCACGTTTGTCATGCCAACATTCACAGGATTAGAAATCCTGGAAACACAGAAAATGAACATATGATTTGCAAAAAGGTTATTTGGTTTGAAACCTAAATGTAATGGTAAAAATCTTAAAACCTAACCCTACCGTCTGAATAAAGATGAGATGATTATTATAGAAGTTAAGACGAAAGGCTGTCTGGGTTTGCTTCAAAGAGATGGAAAACAAATAATCTGAATTATGTTATTCTTGATCTTTAGAGAGCTTAACAGTGACATTGGTGGAAAGAATTGTATTTATTTTACATCTTATGATTTGATTTGTAAGGATTCTGTTTGAAGAAAAGCTCCTGAATATGCCACTAAGAAGTGAAGAATATGCATGTAAATGTGACAACAGACACTGAAAGCAACATTATGGATGTTTCCATTTTTTTGTTCCCATATGCTGGTTCAATTTGGGATGACTAAAGATGCCTTTTCAACGTGCAGTTGGGTCCCATTCCATCAATGTTAAAGTAATATAGTAATCCTGACCTAAGACAAGAAAAGTTTAGCCTAATTTGATATCAGAGAGACAAAAAGTCCCTTGTTTCACCCGTGTAATTGACAGGTGAAACAGGGGTGTTGCTCTTCCAAAGAACACTATGTCAAGCAAAGGCTTAATTTCCACTTAAACTTGAGTCATATGTCATAATTAATTTGGGGTTGTTCTATTCAAATGTTTAAAAATCGGCTGCACAAAACTGTTAGCATTGGGACAAATTACAGAGATGACAGCAACAGCAGGATCACCAGTGGACTTGTTTAGTCATGAACAAATCAAGGATTTCAACTGGACTTACGAAGCAAAGGTTAAATCAAATTTAGGGATGAACTGATACAAAAACTTGGACCAATCTAGATACCAGATATTAACATTGTTATGGTCGATAACCAGTATTTACTGGGATTTTTTGTAAATATTTACCCTTTCTACACCTTGAAAAAAAAGGACCACAATGCTGACTTTACCACTGCTTCTTTGCTTCATTCAGCTGCCCAAAATCCTGTGCTGTCAATGTCACATGACCAAGAAAATATCACATCACCAACTTCCTTTCCCCTTCCTCCAGAAATAATTGGCCCAGTTTTATTTATTGGATCAAAACAGATATCTTAAAAAATTACTAAAATTGGTCGATACTAATAGTGTCATGCATCCCACTTCTTCTTTTTATTTCATTTAACTGATATTTCCTTGTTTTATTTTTAGGACTAAAAGGAAAATAAAGCTGGTATTCTGAAAAAATAAAAACAGAGTACATCTGACCCTTCCAACTTAGTTACATAAAATGTATGTTGCTGACAACTTTCAGGCATGTTATTCTTGATCCTTGACCAGAGAAAGTCATTCAAAACCTTCAAAGCTAGATGATACGAGTCCATAGGAATGCTCAGCATGCTATGGGAAGGGCTGATTGGTGAGAGATGGCTTTTACCCTCATGCTCACAGGAATTTTCTCATTATGGAAAACGATGCTGGCAGCCTTAGAAGAAAAATTATGTCAAGCTGTGACATTCTTGCACAAGTGAAGGGACATTTTAGAAGCCCCCTCCACCCCCCCCCCACTTAATCTCAAAGGTCTATTTTGACTTCAGATTGGTCCCAGAGGTCCTCTTGCCCCTGTGACATACTCCATTTCCATCAGAGCAACTGCACATTGTCATATAATACACCGTCTGTCTTTAATTATGGCGTGGAAGTATGAGGGTTAGAGGCCACACATTCTACTTGGAGCCTCCATGTACATTTGTGTGAGGAATGTATGCCTCCGTGACGGGATACACTCAACAAACCGACGCCTGGAGTATTAGGGAAAATACTGAATACCACGGTGACTTTCCCCACCTGCACATCACGTAAACTCCTCACATAACCTGCGACAAGATCAGCCTCTAGACCAGTTTCAGGGGTGCAAATGGCTTGCTTGGAGCCACAGGCACACTCAGGAAAAGTGCGAGAGCTGAGATTACAAGTGTCTATTTTAAAGGATATTGGAGACAATTTAATCCGCCATGATATGGAAGCCAAACTCTCTGTGAAAAGACTCTATATTGCCGCAGCTCAGTTTCAACTTTTTCCTGACAAGAGACAAGATTAGGCAGCTGTACTTAAGACCACTCACGTTGAAAGCCAATGATTAGAGTTTTATCTTTAGATAGAGCTGGGAAAAGAGTTCTTTGTGCTGTAAAAAAAAAATGAACATTTTAATATCCTGTAAGTTTTAAAAGACAATTTTAGAGGCAATAGCCATTAAATTTTAATCAAGCTTATTAGTTTATGTAATGTTCAATAATGGTTTAATTTTAGTAACAATGACTATTTTTGGGTAATAGATCCTACATAACCCTAATTTTGTAATTCAAGAGATAAAGATGTGGTTCATTCATTTATCATGTGCATCGTCCTGCAGAAAAATAGTAGGAAGGAAGGGAAACCATCCATGTTTTAACACCTACACAAATTACCTTATGAGATTTTCCCACAGTTTTGCTCAAAAACTGCACTTGCATAGCTTTATATTTGTACCACCAATCTGAACGATCAGTGAAACTGATGTGAGCGTTTACATCTATTCAAACATGCTCTACTCCGACACTCCTGCTCCTTATTCATGGAATGCCAACACAGCCAAAAATGCACAAAATTTTGTGCATATTTTACATGCAAATTACATTGTAAACAAACAATCCACTGTGTACTAAGCTTAAAGTCTATATGAATGGACCACACCACTATCCAACCACAGGGAGATAATTCCCATCCAATCTGAGTATTTGTTATATGGAAAAGAACCAATTATTGCACAAAGTGGCAGATATGTACTCATGTTTTAACAAAAAACATGAGAACATACTAAACTTGAATTTTGTAGCCTTTGAATATGTATTTAAGCAAACAAATGTGCTTAATTTATGTCCTTTAGGTAATATTTCTACATTTAGTTTCCACATATATCTTTACAGTGCATTATTAGAAATAGTCCCAGTCAAAATAACTAAACTCACATTCCCCACTCTTTAGAAAAAAAAAAAAAAAAAAAAACTTTCTATGGTACTTGGTTTACAGCAATTGGTTCGAAACAGAGAAAATACCCATTGAGAGCCAGTTGTGTGGATGAAAATACCTTGCTGATTCTAAAATGAGCAGACTCTAATGCCTTTTTATAGGGCTACTAATGGCTACTATTGCTTTATAGAAAGGCATCAATAGCCCAAATAGCTGCTCCTTAATCCCAAAGTATTTGGAATACAGTCTCTGAATTAACACCTCTATGCTTGAAGCAGATAGGCTACAGCAGAAAAGAACACTGGAAGCCACTCCTGTCAGCTAACACCAGGTAACCGAGGCTACAGTTCACATAGGCTAATCAAAAGTGAACAAAAATCAGAATTTTAAACAACATGAATGCTTAGAGAAGTAGTAATATCTAGCTATAAAAAATGTATGCAAGCTTTTAGACCAACTTCATAAATTAAATAACTTAAATTTACTATTGAAACCTTTAAAGCTATAATATAAACAGAGTGGTGAAGAAAAAAAACAAAACAAGAGGCTGTTTAAGAATGCAAAGAAATTTCCGTTGGTGGTCTCACTCCTCTGCCATCAGTTCAGCCAGACCATAAACTAAAGCAAACAAACTCCAGACTTAGGCTGCAGTAATTGGATTTTTTGTCTGTTATAATTTTTTTCTGGTGAGTTGTGTCAGCATAATCATAAAATTTAATGAGTCTAAACATAAGTGTTTTTATGAGAGGAAAACAGGCAAGTAAAAAACAGAGTGGCAAAGAGTTGGCTGTAATCCTGTTGCTATGACCATCGTTATTTTCAGTGGAGTTTTTATGAAATGCTAAGCAGAGATAGAGCAGTTCTGGAAAGATAGGAATAACATATTGTTAATTACTGGTACATGACCCAAAGAGAACAATGTTGCAAATTGGCAGAAATTGGCATTTCCCTGTTGGATCTATTGACCAAATGTCTCAGGCCATTAATCAGCTTCCCAAGATGCTGATTATTGTGGGGACAAGAACTCATAATGCAAATGCTAAGCTTGACTAAAGAGCAAACCCTGTTGCACATTTCATATAATAATAGATAAATACACATCACTTAATCACACAGTAATGGATGTTTTTCTGTCCACAGTGAAGAACACATATCTAAAACAGACATCATTGGATATTCAATAGAATATGCATAAAGCCCCTGAATAATAAATGATGTACTTAAAGTGAGAGCATGACGACATCTATTGATTAGGCATTCTTTACATCATTTTGTTTTATCACAGGATCTGCACAGATTTCCTTACTGGCGCTGGTCTACTGGCAATGTGGGGTAATCTACTGGAAAGAGACATGCATATTGACAGGATGGTGCTTACAGCTTACCAAATACCTTTGACCTTGACCTTAAACACGAACTCGGTAGGTTAGTCACTACCCAGTACTATAACAATGCCTTAGTATAGTAGCTTCTAAACATTTGCCTGTATTGACATGTCACAACTACAAACCTCAGTGTTTTTATTGTAGAAAAAACAACAGAGGGCACATAATTGTGGAGTGGAAAAGAAAATGTGCTTTTTTTATATACGCATAAAAATCTGAAAATGCTTGAATTTGTATTCAGCCCTAAAAGTCAATTTGTAAAACTAGCTTTTTTCTGCATTTACAGATACAAGTCCTTATGTTGCGCATATACCAGGTCATGCAGTAAATAGTCCAGAGGTTGGGATAACTGTGTTGATGACTGTAACCTCTGTGTACACTGCACCTGCTCTACCACTGAGCTATGTGGTGCTATGTTAAAAGTTCAAACGGCAACTTTCCCTCATCATGAAATAAGATACACAGTAGAAACAGTTTTGAATCACATGATCTGCACAGATTTTAAAGGCAAAATTTTTCTAATTTTAATGGTTAAAGGAAAGGCAAGCTTTTTATTTTTTTCTACACCATTTGGGACTTTGTGGCAGAACAGGAAGTCATGGGCTGAACTGCAAGCACACTGAATTTTTTACTTAGCACTTTAGAAATTGCCCACGTTGTACATCGTTTTCTTATTTAGATCTTACTGTGAACAAATCTTCCTGGAAATGACTCCTGTCATTTCCAGCATTGCTTCATATCAAAACAAGGACTTACAATTTAGATAGTTGAAGGAAAATTCAAACGTGAAACTTTTATTTGTTTGACGTAACATTTTTAAATTTAAATTTGAAAAAAATAAAAATAAAAAAAAAACACCTCACTTATTTTATGATTTCGTTTTGAACCACCAAGTGAACAGTACACAGAATGTCTTAGCACTACTTCAGAAGAAAGACCAGGGATTATATTTGTAATATATATACAGTTTATGCTCTTGGAGATACAGTCAATCAGCGATGAAGAAAATGAATGGTGCTTCTGGATTGGCTGCTGAAAACAGCAGCCAACAGCATCTTAAGTATTGTGTATAGATATTTTAGCTTTGTGATTTCCTTTATAATATTTTAGATATGCTCAAAAAAATCTGCAAATAGGCAGGGATTCACTTCACTAAGAACTTATCCTGTAGCTCTGTCTATATATAAAAGTTGATTGTCCCTTTGGAAAATGATCCACTACGTCAGTCTTTGGAAAGTTTTCTCCAAGGATTGCTCCTTATTTAGGTCAGTTAATGAACTTTGTCCCAATGTCCCTTTTCCCAATAGAATGATACTGCCACTACCATGTCCCATGTTAGGAATGGTGTACTCAGAGTAGTAATAGTTTTTCAGGACACCTATCTCATTGTAGACCAAATAGTATCTTTTTGGTATCATCTGACCAGAGTACCTTCTGAACACATTTTCCGTTCCTCCCTACTCTATTTGTAGAAAACGACAGATGGAAAGACTTTTGGTTTTCTTCAGTTGTCTTGTCATTCTTCCACACAGACCTGATTTGTGGAGTGCAGACCTCTAGAGTTAGAGGACCTCTAGAGGTCTGCTTCTCTGATCATCACTCTCTTTGCCTGACTTGTCAGTTTATTTGGGCCGGCATGTCTTAGTATGTTTTAAAGGCACCATCCCTCCTTCCCAGTCACTGACCCCCGAGGACAGAAAGCCCATTTTCCCAGATCAAAAACCAGCACTGAAAACTTATGTCTTTGTTTTGTGTTTTGGTAGCACTCTGAAGTACATTGGTGTATGTCAGTCTGACACCTGAGAACGACCTCCATTTCTTCTATGTAAGAGTTGATGTTTTAAATTGTACTTAATATACTCATACATCAAAAATGAGATCATAACGATTAAATCAACAAACATTTCCCCCATAAAGTCTCATCCAGGAGATAAAGTACTCAGCAACACTGCCACTTTTTCTCCTTATCTGCCTGAGGCTTGGGTGACTTCTCTCCCACAGAGTTACCTTATCCTCCTCAAGCATCTGTTTTTGAAGTCAGGCAGCTTAAGCTCAGATTAATGGAGAGTCCTAAAGCTTCTGCCATGAGGGCACAAAACAGAAGTCTTGGCTTTAATTTTGGCTTGATGCCCTGCATGAAGTGACACCCAAACGTCAGTGACACACCCAGACTGCTGAGGCAGCAGGTTTGACAATAGCATGGGCTTCACTTGTATTTTCAGTGATAAGTGGTCCATCAGAACGTTTTCATTTGGAGAACAAGACCAGTTCAAATATTTTTATGTATTTAGGCCTTGTCATAACACAATAATGATTTTATGCTCATTTCTCCAAACACAGGTGATGTTCAAAAAAGAAAGGAAAATTGGGTTGTTTTTTTACTTGAAACATATCTGCTTTGGTTGTAAAACAAATTTTGCTAAAGAAAGAAACCTTTAAAATCAAGAATCTGAAGGAGAGAAATTCAACTATAAGCAAAAAGTAGCCAAAACATATTCTAAGCCCTTCACACCAGTATGAAAATGCAAAACTATCCAGAGTGTTTATCGTCTTTGCAGGGACTTGGAAAGGCCTTCTGTGGTGCACTCCAATGCACAGTGACGACTGTTTGTATTAGAGATTGACAGGTCTTTCACAGCTTTGAGCACCCTCCAAACTTCTATGGTGAGACTGTGGTGGTCCTTGATGTTGCATGGAGGAGCCTGGTAGCAGGAGGGGTTGTTTATCCATGATGTAATGCACATACAGGCCATTTTCACATCACAGGCAAATGTGACCCATATCCAACTTTTTCATGAGAGTCTGAATGGCTCAATTCCGATCAATACACACCCCAAAATTGATTTGTGCTACCTCTATTATGTGGTATTAAGTCAGATTTTTCCAAAGCGTCTACAGCCTGAACAGTCATGTCACATTTCATCTGACTTTTACATAATTTACTTGAGACATGCCTCATAATTCTGCACCAAAAGAAGCCAAACACTGTCAGTCTGGATGTATACAATGGCTGAAAGTTATAATCATAAAATTACAAAAGAAGTAGTGAAGCGCATCACATCATAATCCCACCACTCCTGGTCTGACATCCAAACACAAGTTGCAGTCGGCTCTCCACTATTAGTTTTGCTTACATTTTCTTAGCTTACCTAGTCTTTTATGATCTTGTGACAATTGACTCCCATTGCTGTGTAAACTTTAAAAATCGATCCATAGATGACAGCATCCATTATTAGTTTTGTACAGTGTACAGCTCTGTGACGTCTACGTTCTTCCTCTGTGCATACTGGCCGCTTGGGTTAGAAAACAGATCAAATGACTGATCAAATAATAAACAATCTAAATTGGAATTGAGCATCAAGTCCTTTTGCGTGAACGAGGCCATGTGTTTAGATGAAATTTAACATTTTTTTGAACATTTTTAAAAAATGTAGTTTGAGATCATAAGAATTAACAAATGGCTTATTTGTAACATATTCTGTGTATATGAAAAAGAGTAAAAGAGTACAGCCTACACAAACATTTGCACATAGATAGTCAGAGTTTATTGCCTTTTTATGTTTTCATGGTGTGTGATACATCTCGGAAAGTATGCTGGTATATGATAGTAGGTTTTTTTTTTTTTTTTCATCATTACTGTCAATATGGTCAAGAAATGCTGAAACAGCTTCTCTTACAAACAATGTTACAGTACGGGCTCACTAGTTTTCATTTCTACATCAATATTCTCCTAATCTAATTAAGTGGGAAGTAGTGGACTCTTTCACCATATCCCTTTTTGCTCTCTCTCACACTGAGCTGGGTCCTGGAGAAAACGCCTCATTCTTTCATTCCATTGCAAGGTTTTTCATCCTGCAGGCAGATACAAGTTTGTTCCTGAAACCCCGCAGTGACTGTTCTCACGCTTTCTCGCTAACTGTTAAAAAGAGAGAAGATGAAAAAGTTCTTTTCTCGCCTTTTCAAGCCCTTCCTCTTTCTTTTCTCCCCGAGGAAAAAAGGGCTAGAGGAGGTGGATCGGAGGGGTGGCGTTGGCAGCGATCCAGATTTACCCCTCCCCATCTTTAAGTATAGCTGCAACTGTGAGAGGAGCATGCTTAGTAATTTACACTGTCAATGGAAAATGTGTTGAATGAAACTGTTCTGTGACTCAAAGTGAGCAGAGTATGAATGAATGGGCTTGGAATACCATCTAAGAACTTTAATCTGAGATTAAACCCATACTTCCGTACATCTCATTTTCCAATATTACTGGGAAATAGAGACATTGGGTCAATTTCTGCTATAGATAAAGCTGTTAATTCTCTTTCCCTCTTGTTGCTTATGCCGACTGATTTAATCCAATACGGTATCAGGCACCTGCAACCATAACCCCAGAATGTTTTCCCAGTGTCTATTTGTGAAGCATTCAACAAATGCTAATCTGAAAAGTATGATGTGCATTTATATTCAAACTCCATGAAGCAAAGCTTTTCAAAACCATCCTTTGACGAAATTACAGCAGCAAGTGTTTTATTCTCTTTCTCTATTCTAGGCCTTGCACACTTCAAAGAATAATGATTTATCTATAAGGTGAGTAACAGAAAGTCACATTTAACATTGTAAATAAGCACAAATATTGCAAAATGCCTTGCAAATATTTTTAAATTAGCTCTGGGTTTATTTGTTTCGAGATTTCCATGTATTCATTTCATCCATCCTCCCAGTCTGACCTCCTAGTCTCTCAGAAAAGCATCCCTACAGCCACCACCATTGCAGAGCAAAAAATAATTATATATATAGCCACGTCTACTATTCAGGGGGATTATTGCTTCATGTTGCGTTGCTGTTTCTGAATAAACAACTGAAATAGACAACAGGAGAAGAATAAATAAGTGTAATCATTCATATTTCTTCCGCTTAATCCACGGTTGGGTCCAGAAGGCCACAGCCTAAGCAGAGAAGCCCAGACTTCCCTCTCTCCAGCCAACTGGGATAGTTCCTTCAGGGAAACCCCAAGGCGTTACCAGGCCAACCGAGAAACATTGTCCCTCAAGCTTGTCCTGGGCCTTTCTCTGGGTCTCCCTTTTGGCAGGACTTGATGAAAACACCTCACCAGGGATTCTAACCTGAAGCCTTGATGATCTTGCTTAAATACAGTCTCTGCCTTGAGCATGAGGGAAAGGTGGGTGTTTTCACAGCCCTGCACCTGGAAACGATGGTTCCTCATCTGACAGACAGTCTTATAAGCATGAAATTAACTTGTGAACTTAGTTTTCAGAAGACTATAAATATTATAATGTGTAAGTTGCACATCAACCATCAAATGTCATGCTGCTAGATTTTCTGGAAACATAAGGTCAAATGAACATAAGGAGAAATGAGCAACAAATGAGCATAAATTAAAAACGGCCAAGGAAAGCAACTGAGAATTCCTCATAACATCAAGCTAATCTGGAGAAGGAAAATGAAAAGTTACGATTTTTGTGGCTCCTTCAATACTTTCTGCAGTTGAGGAACGCATAAACCTAGAGGTAAATGTTTTTCTTTTTGAAGAAATTTAAAAGCAAGTTATAGTTTTTCTTCAACCGGTTTGAGGCTTTACTGACACTGTTCAAAAATGGTAATGCCTTTATTCAAAGTAAACCCGATAGAATTAATGTACTGGAAAATTTCAAACCCCAAATACCAATATCTCATCAGTTTGCTTGTTAGGCTTAAAAACAGACAATCAATGAAGTTTCACGGCTATTAATCCGTAACAGTAGACATCCAAAGGCTTTCAGTTCATTGGGATGAGTGGCTCCATTGTTCTGGGTCCATGTTTTTCCCTCTGTGTGTTTGTTACCGAGTGTATACTCAGCACGGATATAAACCCCTTCAATAAGAACAGGCAGCTTGAACAAAATCTACCTTCCAGCAATGCCTAATTTAGCTTCCAGTTTCCTCCCATGTCTTCATATGTGGCAATTTGCATTCAGGGCAGAAGCATGTGGACGTCTAACTTGGTCTGATTTGCACTGATTTTGTTCCCAACTGCAGCTCTTTGTGGATGCTGATTGCAGCTCAAATTACCTCTATGCCCCATCATTGGAAATCTCTGTGACCATTCAGGGAGATTTTTTTTTGGAAAGTTTAATTGGACAACATTAAAGTGCATATGCATGTCAGTATTTTTAGCTATCCACTTCAATCTCCAGTAAATGACTGTCCTAGTTGTTGGAATGGCTGTGAAGCAGCTGACGGGTAAATCAATAGATTCATGTCAGCGGAGAGAGATGAATTAAGAAACAACACTTTGCCCCATATTTCTGGGTTTACATTTAAGGCAGAGTGGGCTTCACGGGTAGTTTATGAAATGTGACATTCACATTTGACAGCTGGCCTTTGTGCTTTCTGAAAGCCAATTAGACAATAGAGTAGCTAGTCATGAGGAGCTGATTCTCGTCTGATCTATATAAACTGCTTTGTCTATTTACAATCCTACAAAAAATTCAGAGCAAGTGTACTTCTGAAATGAGATTTTTGTGGAAGCACTTTGCTTTCCTTTTGTACCATGAATTTACCACTGCATAACCATCAATTTCTTGTGGCAGATTATTAATTTTTTGATTAATCCTTTATTTCAGGATTAAATAATAGCTTTCATTTGAATAAAAAAAAAAAGGATGCAACCATCCTATCTGTGTGGGACTATGGTGATGTGTTTAATGCCTAACAATAGGCAGGGAGAGTGATCTAGATTTAGATTCCTCTCTGATTAGTCTATGTTATATAAACATCTTGGCTGGACCTCCGTATCAATACACAGTCTAAGAAACTGGTATATTCTTGTTTAAGAGGTTGTTCTTGGTGAATTTCAGTCTTACCTCTCAAACTATCTCCTTCTAAAGAGTCCAGGGCCGTCCAGGCTTCGTTTAAAGATGTATTTTATCCTCAGTTCCAAGACGTGGAAAAAAGCCTTCATAAGCTGCCATCTTTGCCTGGAATAAACTAATAAAGAAAAGAAAAAATACATCATAAAAAGATTTCAATGGAGCCAACTTTGAAAACACTGACTGACTTGCAATACAGGGCTTTCTTGCAATACAGACTTGTAATCTCAATGTGGGTTTTCCTGGTTAAAGAAGGTCAGATAAGATAAACAAATTGCAGGGATATATAATCATAATATATTAAAATATATAAAATAATTCATTTATACATTTTTATACACCCAATTTCCATGGATTGTGACTCTGAAGGCTATTAGCCTGCACTGACTCTCAAAACCAACATGACAGATAATGAAACCTAAAAAACACAACTAGGAGCAACCTCTTTTTGACTGTAATCTCAAGACATCACATAAATAGAATATATCTGACTACATGAAGTAGGCTAGAAAGATCTCAAAAAGCAGCATGCCATGCATAAAAAGAAAATCATGGGAAACAAAGTAAATGACATTTATCAATCTAAAAGGAGTTACAAACTGAAGTGAGTTATGATAACTCCAAAGTATTAATCATAAATTAGCTTCACTGGCTTCTTGTTTGTTATAAGATTCATTTTAAAAATGTTACTTTTAAGGGTCTTAAAAATCTTTCCTCATCATATTTAAAGGATTTTCTAAAATGGATGCACCAACAAGCACACAAAGGTCAAAGAATCCGTTGGTGCAACCAGAAAATTAAAGAGTTAATCTCAGTTGCAGCCCCAAAATTGTTGAACAATCTATATTAAGACCCACCTCTATACCTTGGCTTTGAATTAAACAGAGATTTATATCTTAACTATTTTTAAACAATCTTCTTTTTCAGGCCGTGCGTCTGTTTTTTCTTTTGAACTACTCGTACTAATTATTTTGTTCTCCCTGAGCAGGACTTTGGTGAAACATGTTTCTTGTAAAGTGCTATGTAAAAAAATTGCTGACATTGTCAAAAGTGTTGCAGATTCATATAACAACCCTGTAGTCATCTGAAAACAAAAACGGTTATTCTAAATCACAGTAAAAAACAAACAAAAAAAAAAAGATACTGCAATCTTGAACACAGATGTGTACTGACTGCAGTGTGGATTTTGAAGCACCTGGCATGTTAAGGCATCTAGATCAAAATCCCCCAGAGATGAAACGAGAGCACATCCACCTGTGCCATATACTGTACTCTGTAATGGAGCAGCTGCAACACCCTCCCCGTTCTGTCTCTATTGAAATGCAAACATCTGCTTCCTCTCTTTACGAGGTGTGAATTTTAGGTTTCCTCAGCAGCATCTGCAAGTGAACGGTGGCCAGTTGGGGCTGTGCTTGCTAAACGTTTCCCAGCTGTTGACCCTACAGATGAGTGCTGTCTGCAGCAGAGTGCCATAAGAAGTGACAAGCGTTACAGCTTTGGTCCACTGAATTTAGTTCCACAAGACCCTCTTTATCTTTTTCACTGTCTTAAGCAGATTAGTCACTGAAAGGATTTTCTCTAAAGTGCAAATCTTGCTTCAAAACACTTTGAAGGAGACATTAAGAGCTTCCCTGACACATTCTAATTCCAAAGACTTTAAAAAGTTAAGTTGTATTTAGATGCTATATCTCCAGGCACAACCTGAAGCTGTTTTTGTCAAGGTGACACAGACACAACCACAGTTTGACAATTTTACTTCAGCTTGATGAATGATTGCATTCCTGACAAATGACAAGAATTATAGAAAGAAAAATAAAAGCTTTGTGTTGTCCTCGCGCTGAAAGCAAAAATGTAAATGCACAACAAAGAGCTTTTTTTATTGACCAGAGACAGAAGCTCCTGTTCTTTCTCAACCTGGAGAAAGAAATCAATAGTGTTTGAATTAAGTCCTCTGTCCTTCCACCTGCCCGCCGCTCTGTCCTGTAAATTCTCTCACTACTTGGAAAGAGTTCTGTTTACACTCAGATAAAATCCACCAATATCGGACTACAACCACGGCCTTAAGCAAAGGTCCACACCTCTTTGCCCCGTGCGTCACACTCAAACTAGAGCCATCATTCAAGCAGAAACAGCAGACCTTCTGTCAAAGGAATGCTTGGTGTTTTGGGTAAATCAATAAGCAATGTTATTGCAGTGCTCCACTAAATAATTCTGTAGTTTTCCAGACTCAGATTAGAGGAGTTCACTCTTCATTGTTGTCCAATTTCTTAAGGAAAAGCTTAATGTAAGGGAACTGAAGGCTTTTCTGTTGGGGTCAATCTTAAAACAACTAGATAAATCTAATAGTTTTGTTGGCCAGGGGGATGAAGAAACATGTTGAAAACTCAAAGGAATGATTGGATGTGTGTTAAAGCAGGTTGGATGTCTTTCCAGTAATTTATTGTTTCCATTGAATCACTGTATGCATTTACAGTACATTTTTGATCATGTTGCTAGCACCAGCAGCTAGTGATGGGAATTAGTCTGATTAGTTAATATAATCCAATGGTTAGGAAAAATATTTAAAACCCTTTACAGACACAAATAGAGTTAGAGGTAAATTTTTGCATTTACAAATCTTATTTGTATTAGTCTATCCATCTGAAAGCACCAGAGGTTAAAGGCAGAATCCACCATGAGAGGAAGTTTGAAATGCACTCTGTGATTTTCAGTACTTTAGACAGTTTCAGTCTGTTTCTAGTAGTTTGTGATAAAATTCACAGTCACACTAATGAAGCTTGACACTTCTTGCAGATGAGTTGTTTCACAATAAAAGCCTCCCAGGGCAGGCATAAAGTCATGTGCCTTGGGCCAATAAACAATGCTTTTTTGTTTTTTTCTGAAAAACACTTCACCCAAACACAAATAAGGATAAACTCTTTGTAAAATAAAACATCATGTTTTAAAACAGACAAGTCAAACAAAGAGGTCTATTTTTTTGTGTCAGATTTTTGCATGGCTTTGTGATGCAATAAGGCAGTCTGTCCTAAAGCCAAAAGTGGGCAGCCAGAAATAGGATGAGGCTGGATTTTATTTCAAACATTTACATATTTGTGATACAGTACAGTTGGTATTTGTTAGCAGCGTCATAAAACTGATGAAATCGGTTTTAAAAAGGTGAGGTCTTCAGAGAAATATTCTGCCTTTTTTATTTCTGTAATTTTCTGCATGTTGTCTTAAAATTAACTTTGAAATTGTCTTCAGGATTCTAAACTAGCCTTATTGACTTTAATCCCAAAGGCAATCATGTGACGTTTGCTCAGTGGGATGAATTTTATTTGAACTGAAGGGAGATGAAGATCACTTGGTCAGTCTAGTACTCCTCTCTTTATATATTGAGCAATAAACCCCTTTTCCTTAAAGTCTTTTTCAGTTTGAAGGGCACATATTTTAGCCATTTGGCAGCTGAAACCCACCAGATGATAAGTTTGAATAAGGTCTCAGTCTCATGAATATCATCTTCCTCCATTTATTAAGATCTCGGCTGGATCGACACATGTTGTAGCAATTACGTTTTTCTGTTGTGTCTTCTGCCTTGAGGAACCTCTTCATATCTGTGTGGCTTCTATTAACAGAAGCACTTAAAATTACCATTTCTGAAAGATATCTGACAGCTGTGGAGACTTTGGAGGAACTCAAAGGAAAACATATGTTCATGCTCTTTTTTTCCTGGTTGCATTCAGCCCACAGCCGGCGGGATGCAATAGTCCACCAGCGGGTGGTGTTTGAGTGAGAACAACCATCAGTCCTCTGTCACATGAATCTCTAACGGTTTTTCTTTTCTTTTTTAAGAGTTTACCTCACTGAGGAGTTTCTGCATGTCACAGGTTTGGAGGTTCAGTCCAAGAATGACATCGGGATAGGAGCTGTTCAGGTGATTTTAGGCTGCATCGTAGTTGCTTGACGTGACGTTGTCTTCAGGAAGATCAAACGTATTTAAAAACCTGACAATGTTTCTAAAATGAAAAGCAGCAAACAATTTTGAATAATTTAGGTGCAATTAAAGCGTTGGTTATTTTTTGTATTGTATACAAAATGTACCGTACTTACTCACTGATACAGGTGTCGTATTTCTCAGTGGCTCTGAAGCCAATGATGGAGTAGGTCACCAGGGCAGCATAGACCGACGTGAGTCCAGTTACAACAGACAGGATCACAGCATCTTGCACACAGTTGTTGCTTTAGGGAAAAAGAAATGCACAGAAAAGGGTAAATAATTGCAATTATTGACTCTCTGAGTCAATAGTAAATAATTCTCTTTACTCTTACTTCAGCAATTTGTTGGATAGCTACTTTTTAATTCTCCTTA
>CAEGAE010075880.1:0-22111 GCA_903067095.1 Girardinus metallicus
AGTGAAAGAAAGTGCTGGCAAATTAAGTAAGGATGATGAAAAGGACCGGAGGAGAAACATTTTTCTTAGAGTACTTGGAATACAGCCAATAAAACCGGAAGTACCCCAGCCCTATCAGATGCAGCTTCCGGTTGTCGTGAAAAAGGTCTATGGAATATGTATTTTTTTTCTGAAAGTTTAAGGAATTATTGACTTAAAACATGCGCCTATGTTTTGCTGAAAAGTTACTTATAAAGTTAGTCTTGAGTTAAGTGTTGTAGAAACCAGACCAAAATTACTTGATAAGATTTTGTGTTTTTGCAGTGAACTAATTTTTAAAAATTCATTTAAGACATTTCAAATGCCGTAATTTCAGATAAATGGATTTAAAACCTTTTAAGGGTGTGTGTACAAACACAAAAATTTAAAGACGTAGTTACAGCCATTTACTATAAAACGTTCCCACTTATACTAACGGACTACCTACAATCATTGTAGCGTGGAAAATCTCTTCTTCTGCTGGTGTTTGTACATTGGGTGGGGAACCAGGTTGTGGGGAAATGATTATCCCAGCTGGATTAATCATTTAAAGATAAAAACAAGTTTCTGGTCTCGAGCGGCCACACAAAAACCCCGAGTTTCCATGTGATTAATAGCGTTAATGATTTTCCTTCAGGCTGAAGCTGAAACAGTTCATTTGTTCTGCCACTGGAAACGCAGAGAGGTAAAAACGTGGCAGTTTATCAGCTGACCTGTGTGAAAGTAACAAAGGAGAGCAGAAAACCCAGGAGTACAGTACGTCAGATTTATTGAAACGCATCATTGGAAAAGCGTAACAGTCAAAGCCGGGTTTACAGGAAACGAGGTAGAGCAACCAGTCGTCTCGGATACAGTCCATTTACTCTGAGTGACACTGTAGTGTTTTCTCGTCCAACAAAGATCCTCAGACGCGTACAGAGGGGTCACTCCTCATCCAGAATCTCATTTAGATGCATTCCTTTGAACAATAATTTAAACGTGAAACACATTCTTTTTTTTTCTTTTTTTTTATTATTTTCTGCTCATCCATGCCATTTCTCTGTATCAGCTGAGAAATGATTAACGGTGCTGGCTGCCCGCGGTTAAACAGTGAGCGAGCCTCGGATCGAGCGAGTGTGTTCAGGTCTGCTTCCTCTGGAGGATTCCAGCTGCGGCGCTCCAGAGGAAGTACAAAGACTCAGGGTGGGGGGTGGACAAAGGTAATTTTGCAGGGGCGGCAGATAACCGGGGAACAAAGAATATGAGCATTCTGCGTCTGAAACAGAACCAGGGTTGGGATTCAATTGGAGCAAAGCAAGCTGACGGAGCAGGAAACGGACATTTTTATAATAATTGTCTCACCAACAAGCTAAATTGTTGGTTTCCTTTTTCAAAATATGTGTAGTTAGATAAATAAATAAATAAATAAATATGTATGGTAATAAATAATTCCTATAAACACTTACAAACTAACACACAGTAAAGTTGTTGGGTGTCTCAATGTTTCTTAATTTAGTTTCTGTGAAGAGTCAGTGAAGCTTCCCAGAGCGCTGCGTTTTTGCTCCGAGATGCTGCAGCATGCATGAGCTCCTGCGTCGGCACACACACACACGCGCGCGCACACACAAAGGAAGGGGAAGGCACGACTCATCCGTACTGTAAGACATGCAGCAGCGACTGGGTCTTCACCTGGCGACGACACAAACACAATTATTACATCTTCAAGAAGTCAGGCGTCCTCAACGTCAAAGTAAAATGATGCAAATAGTTTGAATTTCTGAAGCACCCTTTCAAGCATAAACGTCGACTGGACAATATTTGTCCAGTTTGCCTCATAAAAGGTTTCTAAATCTAACAGACCGAGTTGTCCACAGTGACATCGTTCTATTGTTTTGCATTAATGCTTAAAGTTCGTGGTTGTGCTAAAAAAAAAGTAATCTTTTGTTTCTTTACAGACGGCCGGCGGTTTTAGTGACAAACTGGCTAATATTCTAATGCGATGCTTCTTTTTCTTTCTCTCTTTCTTGTCTTTTATGGTTCATCAGATTCTTTGTAGCTCATGGGAGGAGTTAACTGAAGAAGACTGGAGTAAAAGTTGACTTGTACAGGACAGACCTCACACTGAAAAGCGTTTGAAACTACCTTGGTCTCATTTATTTTTATCAAAAACCTGCTATTTTAACATCAACGCGTGCACCTAGAAGAGCCACTGTGCACTCACCTCTTCAAATGCAAGTACAAATAAACATTTTCCTCTATTAAATCATCAAAGTGAAAGTGTCAAATCTTATCTCCATTTTTTTTCTTCTCTAAAAATTATTCTGATTTCACTGAGCCTGTTTTGTTTTGTTTTTTTTTTCGTTCCTCCCCCCCCCCCCAAAAGACATCGACCTCTTCCTCATTCCTCATTACTGAGGGTGATTATTAAGCCTTCCCCCTGTGAGGTGCCTTCTCTTTGAAACGCTTGTACAGCTTTAAACCGCGCTGCTCACGTATGCAGGCCTAAGCCGGTGTCCGGTGGCAGCTGTTCAGGCGTTAATATTACAGTGTAACTTAATGCTTCAGGCCAGGAGAGCCTGGGCCTCATCTGCCAAACTACCTGCAGCTTCAGAAAAACTGAGTCGCCCTTTTTTTTTCTTTTAAAAAAAAAACAAAAATCATTCTTATTCGTTTTACTTTCACTGCTTCGTTTGAATAATAGTGTGAACATTTTTCTCACCTATTTGCTTGACAGCTCCTTCTTCATGCAGGATTTGAAAGAGATGAACTTCTCCTCCGCTTTAACACCCTGAGGATGTGTGAGACGAGAGTGAGCGAGCGAGCAGGAAATGATGACATTTTGCCCCAACAGATGGCAGTAGAACCTCAAATCAACATCTAGCCGGTGGCGGTGTGATCCAGTAACAAACCCGCCACCGGCAGCTCCTCACTCGGCCCACGGAGGAGAGGGAGGAGAGTGTCCCGTTTCAGCTTTGGGAGGAACATGGAGGGCGTCTCACCCCGTCTCCGCGGTGCAGGCGGTCCTTCATGACTCCCATGAACTCCTTGTGGCTCAGTTTGCCGTCGTGGTCCTCGTCGAAAATCTTGAAGACGGTGTTGACCAAGTGGTGGCTCAGCTTGATCCCAGTGGCAACGTAAACTGCCCGGGTGAACTCATCTGAGGAAAAGAAAAGAGACCCATCATCAAGAGGCATTAACACCACAAAATAAATTACTAGAACAAGACAAAACTTTAAATTTGAGTTTTTATGCATTTTTTTTTTTTTTTGCATAATGTCTATTTCTGCGGCATACTGAAATGAATCAAACATTTTTGAAGTTTCTCAGGGTTTCTGAGACTTTTGCTACTTTTGCCTTCTGTCTGCAGAATGTTAGTCATTCCTGGATGTTTTTTCCTGCACATTTGAGGCCTCTTCTTCGGCCAGTCTGTTTCCCACAGGTGGTTGATTTGGGTCCTGTTAGCAGCCATATTGCAGGGGTGTCAAACTCATTTTCTATTTGGGCCTAATCAAGATCATAAATGTCCTCAAATGGCCGGTTTTGGTAGGATGTAATAATGAAACCACCCATTAATGAGCTGTTAAAATATAAATATATGTCTCTGCATTCAATGAGAAGTTCTTGAAAATTAATTTCTTAAATCACCTCACATTTTTGTAATTTGGCAGTGAATATACAAAAATGGCATTGATTTGATTATCATAAGATTTGATGCAAACTGCCACCAGAACGGAGGCAGTAAAGTTAAAACTCCGTAAGTTCAAAATGTGTTTTTGTTTGACTGATGTGACGACTCCTATCTTCCCCTGATTATCTGTCTCTTTGTTTCCCAGGTAAAGTGGGCGTGGCTTAAAGTTGGTCCCTGACTGGGAGCACCTGGGCCAGCCTGGATGCTCCTCACACCAGGAGCTGCTCATGTTTCCCCCATAGCAAGCAGTCCCGGTATTTTTGTTGGGTTTGTTATGTCTAATTTGTTAGCTTTTCTTGAATTAGTTAGCTCTTGTGTTGGTTAGTGTCTCAGTTCTCATTTGGTTTATTTTAGGTTGGCGTTCTGCCATACTTTAAATCAGTTTGGTCTTTTTCTTGTTTAAAACTTATGTTAATGTAATAAACATTTATAACTTTTCCCTTTAATATCGGTAGGTCTCTCTTTCTTTTCATGTCCTTGTCGGGCTGGTTGTAACAAATGACACCGGACGAGCCCCCATTTGTCAAACTCAATTTGAGAATATGAAAAAAAAAAAAATCTGCACTCCAAAATCAAGTATTTTATTTAAAGTTATTTATATAAACACTTATTTATCAGTGGAGGAATCATAGTTTCTGGTGCAAATATTTTGGTTAACTTGAAATAAGACTAAACCAACTTACAAGTTACTTTTTAGAAAGATATAGGAGCTTGTTTTAAGTCAATAATTATTTAATATTCATGAAAGTTACACTGGCAGATTATTTCATTTTTCACAAGACATTTTCCCATATTATAAGTGAAATAATTTGCCAGTGAAACCAGTACATTGTCATAAATATTAAGAAATTATTTACTTAAAACAAGCTCCTATATTTTTTTGAAAAGTTTGAGTCAGTTTTTCTTGTTTTAAGCATACTGTACAAGAAACTAGACTGAAAATCCTTGCGTTTTTGCAGATTGATCAATTAGTCCCTACAGAAGCTGTATTTAAATTCCAAGAAAACTTCTATAGCTTTCAAACACATTTTTCTTAAAAACTGGCATTAAAATGACGTGATCGTTTACCTTGACCGACAGAGCGGTGGGCGAAGTTGTACATCTGCATGGCGATGGTGAAATCCTCCAGGTTGTTCAGGAACTGAAAGAAGGATCTGAACTCCTCGAAGCTGATCCCCTAAAAAACAGAAAGACCCGGAAATCATACTTGCGCTTTTTATCCAGGACGCAAATGATGGAGCGGACGAGCTCCATGTGTCAACACTCCTGCGAGAGGACGGTGCCAAAATTCACACAAAACGTAATCGGGCTCCTTTCATCTCTCCAAAGGAATCCCTTTAGTGTGTGTGTGTGAGGGAAGTTTGAGTCCGTCAGATAGATAACACACCCAAACAGACAAAGTATACATTGCTGGATTTTCCCAGCGCAGTATGGACACGCCGAGCTGTCAGCAGCGGGGTGATGAGGGGGGGATTGAGGTTTTTGGGAAGAGGTCAGGCGGCTTGCAGACTTTTCTAAGGCAGATTAACCTGATACTTGAGTAAACAAAAACAAAAGTGATGAATCCCCAAACATCTCAGGCTCGACTGATGACTCAAACGCTGAGCCCATTGATGTCCACTCATCCATCCTGCGGCTACTAGCCGTTTCTTACCGCCGGGGGCTCAGAGGAGTGGGGGGCGCAACAGACGACACACAGCTCCTAACAAATGGAGTAATGACTAATCTGTGACGCTTTGCTGTTCTAACAATGCGGGGAAACATAAAATATCACTTAGCGTGACGACGAGTTCCACTTGACTGTCAATGGAGATCTAGCAACAGGCTACTCGAGGCGGCTGAGGGGCTGCCGGCAGCTTTTTCACGGAGGTCAGCGGTGCCGAGAGGAGAGGCGCATTAAGGCGGGAAATGAGGCCGCTTCACTCAACAGCCAATTCACGTTATCCAAAGAGACGGCGTTAAACGTTTCCACGTCCAGCAACACTAACGCCTTTAGAAAACATTCAAATCAAAAAGGCAGAACGGAAGGAAATGCATCGCTTGTGTCTGACGAACGAAGTGGTCGGAGGTCGTTTAGATTTTTTTTAAAAGGCTGGGTGTTCTTTGTTTTTATGCAAAGATGTGAGTTTCACAGGAGTTCAGAATAAAATTTATAATCTAATATTTATGGAAGCTGCTATGGTTTTTCAGCACTTAGATATAGCCAGAGAAGCACAATAAATCAATAACATGTATAGCAACAGACACGCGATCAGTATCAATAGATCTGAAAGAATGTTCAATGATTTCACTGAACTCTGGTCCTCAACCGCACAGCATTCTGGGAGATGTAGGCAGAGGAAAGGCTTCAGCTGTTCAACTTCTCACGGCCAGGCTAAGCAAAGATGGCGGCATCAACAGCAGCGTGCGTCCTTTATGCGGCTTGTGGAAATCTGCAAAAACCACATCTTTTTCTTCTGCTTTTCCATACATGCCAGATTCATAGAGTTCATGGAAAATAGTTGAAGCTGAAACACGCCCAGCTAGACTCCAGTTACTGCTGACTTATGGTGGCAGACGGTTGCACTTGATTTTATTTAGAGATATCAGAGTGGAGAGGGTGGAGTGCCGTTTTCCTTCTACTTCACAATTATGCAAAGTTTTTTTATTGGTCTATCACATAAAATCCCACTAAAATACATTGAAGTTTACAATTGCAGTGAGACAGTATGTGCAGAAGTTCACGGGTGAAAAGCACTGCAGTTGGCAATAAAACCAATCTTATTGTTTTTAATAATTTCTAAAACACATTAGCTGATATGATGGAGCTCCACAGAAGATAAAACTCTATTTGTCACCTTGGATCTAATCTTTCACTTCTAAATTTGAGCGAATGAGGACCAGCAAAGTGAGTCTTAAAGAAGAGAAAAGTCCCACCTTTTCATCCGGGATGCTGCGGCGTACGTTCTCCATGTACCCGCTGACGTCGTCCACGTTTGTGTAGCGAAGAAGAATGCGAGCAAAGTCTTCCTCGCTGATGATGGGCATGCCTTTGGAGTAAGAGAGGAACTCTATCTCGAGCACCTCTGTCTGCAGGTTGTCCATGAATCTGAATGAGCATGACAAATACTTAACAGAGACCGATTTGTGGCCTTATAGTGGATAAGTAGATAATTATTCTATGGAAGAAATGTTGAAGATTAAAGGTTTCTTAACTCACTTGTAGAAATCTTCGAATTTTAACTCGGCTTTGCCTTTTTTCCCGAAGAAGTGCACAAGCAGCGTCGTCTCCGTTTTCTCATCCACGTGCTACAAGAGGGAGTAAAAATGGTTACCACCAAGTATGGTTTTAAATCTGAAAAAGCTTAGATTTAAAAATACAGCAAACCATCACAGCTTTCAGCAAAGTTAGCGCCAAAAGAAACAAAGAGGCTTTCTATACAGAACACACAAAATGCTGTATTATTTAACCACGTAGACAGCAAAAGCACGCTCAGGTTTCACCAAATCAAATTTAAGGCTTTTTAAGATCGCCGTGAATGAAATTTAAGGCCTGAATCATAACAGAAAAGCACAAAATAAAATTACATATTTTACATAGCACGGACAAGCTTTTTGCACAGAACGTACGCAACATTGTACACTTTGGCAACAGAAGAGAGGCAGCGGCAAAGATAAACACCGCCCAGCCAACCGACAATAAATCTACATTTAACCCTGATAGATGTAAAAAAGCTAGCTAGCTAGCAAGGGTACATTAGCAGTTAGTTAGCAGTAGCCTCAAATGCCTCGAGTTACAGAACACAGAACACATGCAGACAGTGAAGATGTCTGCATGTACGGAAGGCCAGAATGGACACAAATCGCGACTTTTACTCCACGTTGAGCTAAAAAGCCGGGCAGAAAATACCGGATTATGACTTGGGACGTCGCAAAATACAGCAGAAATCCTGTCAAGATGCCACTTTTTACATCATCGTGATATTAACTTCTGAATGTCAAAAAACACGCCATTTATTCAGGTCAATGAACGGCACTTTTTTTTGACAGCATTCAAAGCAGCGTTCATTGACCCCAATAAACGGCACCAGAATATGACGTTGTAAAAAGTGGCATTTTGATGGGGTTTTTGCTGTGTGTTATGGCATCCTAAGTCAGAAATCTGAATTTTTTTGCATGATTTTTTTCTTAGCCAGATGTGAAGCAGAAGCAGCGATTTGTGGCAACTTTTCAGTTCCACATGCTTTCCCCGACGGACAAGTCGCGCGAGAAAAATAAACAACACAGTATGAGATCAAATAGTCATAATACGACAAATTTAAGACCAGTGATTAACATATTTAAGATCAACTTACATTTTTTAAAAATTATTATTTTCAAGGCCTTAATTTTAGATAAATGAATTTAAGACTTTTTAAGGATACGCGGACGCCCTGATGTTAGAGGCACGTCGAGCTCCTGATGCTGAATAATATAGTTAATAATTCAGAAATCAATCACCCGTGGCATTTTTTTCCCCTCATTTCATGATCCAAACGCATGCCATGCAACTAAACGTGCGGATCCTGACTCAGTTAGGGAAACAATAACCTGCCTTCAGCATTAGCTTTTACTTACAGAGCAGAAACATTAATTAGTCCAGTTTCTCTATGTGATCATTGAATCTTAAAGAGTCACCAGCTACCTCAGTGAGGTCAGAGAACAGAACTCGACTTGTGCCGCGCCTGAGAACATCCCACATGCCCGGGGTCGCCGCATGCTGGGCGTCTTTTTTACGAACCTGTGACCGCAGTTGAAGCACAGCGGGTTAGGAGGACAAAACACATCTCGTACATGTTAGCACTTTAGAGGAGGCACAAAGTGAGAGGCAGGAGGGCTGAGAGGAGTGTTATTTAACAATTTGTTAACAGTTAGCAATGGCAGCCTCCAATGTTTTATTCTGGGTTTTTACAAATCAGACCAACAAAAAAAACAAAACAAAACAAAACAGGAAATGAAGTTAAACCGACTGTCTGGACAGCCACCATGTTTCACTTTGCCTTCAAGTTTTGTGATGGTGCTCTATTTTATTTCCGGGCACCAGAGTAAGTGGGGGTGAATGTACATGCTCTGTCACACTTTGTCTTATTGTTTTATCTGTAAAAATTGGGAAAACGGTGCATCGTTTTTTTTCTTCCGCTTTGCAATGATACGCAACGTTTTGTGAACCAGTCAAGTTTGCAACAGTGACACATAATTCAAAAACAAAAATAAACAAGCTGTAAATATGTTATCGAGGGAGTGCGGGTTGCCTCTCAGAGCATGTGCGGCGCATGCAGAAGCAGCGTGGGTCTGACACGAGCCTGTTCTGCAGCGATGCGTGCAGCCTTTTGGCCAGACACCGCAGCGTTAGCATGGCTAGCACATGTCCACACCAGGCAAAGCACCGGACCTGAGCGAGGCTTCGTGCAGCTGAGCCCTGTCAGAGTCGTGATTGGATGCTGAGCTGCGAAGTAAACGCAGGTTACCAACACCTCTCCATTTGGAGCGTAGCTGTGTTGAACGGGGTTATACTTAGATCCGCCGCATTGTTTTTGCTCTCTCGTCTGCTCCACTTGTGCCGCTTGATGCGACAAGCCACTATATTTTACTCAGTGAAGTCATGCTTTTCATGAGAAATCACCTGGTTATTATTATCATTACAGTTTACTCGCTGTCAAACACAACTGCTGAAAATAATTTGGCTGTTATTGTTACGTTGTAGAGTAATTGGTATCTGTTCTCTGAGCGTGTGGTGAGAAACACAAAACTGTGATTTCCACACCAAAACAATGCGTTTTGTGGGGCCATCATGAAAACCGTGGACAATCCCATTTGGGTCCCATATGGTCTGCCCTCTTTTTTTCCCATGTGGGGCCCACCTAGGTGTGCTGGCTGGGGCTTGATCTCGTAACTAATTATATTTACGCATCCGGTTTGGATTCGACTCCCTCGGAGCTTGAGGCGCGGTGCTGATTCAAACTAGCTCTTCCTCTGCGCCTCACTGCTTCTTTAGCAGAGATTTACGGCGCAGTCCCGCAACTAATTACGCTACAACTCACTCTGTTGCCCCAATGTTGCCCCACTCCCACTCCTCTACCCCGTCCTGAAACAGCTGTAATTAGAATATGCTGAGGGGAAAAACCCAACCGTATCACCGGAGGCGGGCCTGTCGCAGTACGCGTTCTGGAAAAGATCTGAGTGAACTCTGGAGAAGTGCCTAAAATAAAGCAGCAAGAATCAAAACCAAAGCCTTCTTGTGCTGCTGATGCTTCCTCTCCTGACTTACTGGCAGCTTCATGGTCAAACCCATCTGAAAAGGTAACCTGAACCCGAATGCCACGGTAACGGTGAAACATGTGGGTCCAGACAGGGTGGGGGGAGGCGTTTTGAAGTGGGATCTGTTGCCCAATGTTGTCGAAAGGTGAGAGGATAAATCATCTGTATTGTATCTCCTGCTCTACCACACACACACACACACCCACATATAGACACACACATATGAAGGCAATATGTCCGGTAATATTGCCGTGCATGGTGACGTATTTCAATTTCAGCAAATGCAGCTGAGGTTATCTTGTGTTAACAGGGAGAAGTGCGGGTGGTGTCAGCTCGAGTGTTTTCCATCATTTGTTCAGATTGGGAAGATTGAATCCAAAAAAGAAAAAAAAAAAAAAAAAAAGCCATGCAACAAGCAGAACGGTTCATATTCCTTCACGGGAAAAGAACAACACATACACTGTTCGTCTGGGATTTGCGGTGACCGTAAAGCTGCAGGCTCTAAAATGCAAAGAAGAGAAGCAAAGTAAATACATTTGTCAAAACGCACAAGGATGAGTTCTTGAAGAGTCGGACCAATTCGACGGTACTTTAAACGTGAGCCGAGATTAGAAACGGGCCAGAGTTTTCCTGAATCCACCAAAAACCCTTCCGCTCTCAGGCTTGTCTCCCAACATGTTCCCAAATCTAAAGTACCCTTTCTAATGATCTTTTTGATACTCATACGGGTGTAAGATTCATTCTAGGCCGTCCAGAGATGCTAACGTTTGCCCTGGAGGAGTTAGCTCTGCTGCGTTGTTTGTTTAGCGCGATAAGACCTCAAAGAGTATCTCTTATCGCTCTGCTCAGCCCGTCTGTTTACATCCACCTGCATGTAGCGTAAGAAGGCCTAAGGAGATGAAAGCCTCAGGCATGTTTTACCCTGTACGACCACAGTCACCCCAGTGCAGCCGCCGTTCCCTCCAGGGCTGCTGCAAGTTGATGAAAGAACCGTTCCAGGGGGGACCGTGATCGGATGCTATAAGTTAATTTTTCTGCAATGCTCTTGCACCTCAACAGTCAACTATTGTAACGTGGAAGCAGAAAGGAACCACAGCGACTCAGTCAGAGGATGGCAGCAGGGCCGGATCAAGTCTTTTTGGGGCCCTAAGCCTCACCCAATCCCCTCTCCCCCCATACCAACACCAGATGTTTTATGATTCCTAAGCTAGTCAATGTGTGCAGCATCCCTGTTATCATTAGCATCATTTGGAATTAGCTAACATCCTACCAGGGTTACTGTGGCTATTGATTTTAACTTTACCGGAATAGCAAGCTAAACTAAAAAAAAAAAGAAGAAATTAATAATATTTAAGATATTTAAGAGACAAACACTAAGTTTACAGTGAACACGTTTGATATCTTATGTTTCCCCAACAGTAGCAGGAGGCAATAAGAGGAAGAGATTAACCCATTATTTGTGTCCTAACTATAAAATCATTATAGAAATCATTTTTCCATGTGCAATAGCACCAAAATGGACAAAAACTTACTTGTTCCTCCAGTCTTTGAACGTCATCAGCAACGTCTTTTCTGTCCTTTTTCTTACGGAAAATTTCCTCCAGCTAAGAAAGGAAACAAACATCAAGGAGAAGCCGGTACAGAAGAGTTTGCTGTCAAGGTGAGGTCTATATGGAGCTACATTGGGGCCATAAAGTTTGTTAAAAAGGATAAAAAAGCTGAAACAAAAAATACAAAAATTAAACTAAGATTTGAAACTGAAAAATTATTTTGAAAGTTAAAAAAAAAAAGTTTGAAATGGAAAAAAACAAAAAAAACATTGAATTTGAAAAGTTATTTTTGAACATTTTCTCTAGTTTCACATCCTTTTTCAAAATAACTTTTCAATCAAGTATCTTCTTATTTCACTTTTGTTGTTGTTGTTGTTGTTGTTTCTTTTTAACAAACGTTATGGCCCCAATGTAGCTCCATAGGATTCATACCACCAAGAACTCCCGTTTGTCCACCATTTCGTTGCCATCTGCATCGAACATGTTGAAAGCGATCCGAAATCCTGCGTGGGGCTCTGCCATTGAAAAAAGAGGAACAACTTAAAGCACCAAGAGCTTTGTCAGCAGCATTGTGTTTGGGTGAATACTGACTTGTTAAAATGCAGAGCAGAAACAGATACTCTGTGTAACTGATGGCACCTGGAACAAAGAGAGAGAGAGAGAGAGGGGGATGAGGATAAGCATGAAACAAAAGCCAGAATGTTCCCCCTTATTTTGCACCCGGGGCGGCATCGGGTGGCATTAATCGGTTAGCTCAAGGTGTTTACAGATGTTCAAAGTGAGTAAGCCGTCCGCAGAACCAAGGGCACGCCTCCAGACGTAAGTAATCTCCTGATAACATCTTAAAAGGGGCCTTTTTACCTCACGCTCGGCGTTCCCCTCGCACAAACACGAGGCTTTTTACAACCGAGCCGACCCTAACAGGTTCTGTTGGGCGACGCGGTGTGATACATGCGCCGGTGATCTGTCACTGATTGAGAACGGCCGATTCGGGCCTTTGTTGCGCGACACGGAGGCTGGAAGAGTAAAGTGCCAGGGAGACATCTCAGCCGACTCGGGGAGGCTTCTCCCTCCTGCCTCTGAAAGCATTCCCGAGCTTTTGTTTGCGGGGGATGATAGAGAATCGAGCGCAGATAGTTCCGGGTGACTGCCCGGGGTGTTATGGGAAAAGAGCTCGGGAACACCCAAGAGAAGAAACGACAATACAAACAAAATATGTCATTTGAGGAAAAACAGTGTTGCTGTCATGCGCTCTTATAAAAGGTTTTCAGCTTTTAATTAGGCGAATTTCATTTTATTTTATTTTAAAACTCCGGTATAGTTCCTCTAATGACAAACATATCTCTCTCTAACCGTCACAGGCTTTGGAGCTTAAACTTGAGGAGAAATCTTTTAAGATTCCTGCCATGTCTCCATACCACACACCTTCACTCCGCCTCTCAGCTCAAGTAGATGTTTTCAGACAATACAAAGAGAGAATTCCTCAGAAACACTTCATACGGAGTGGCAGTCCCGGAGATGTAATCCAATGCTATTCCCTGGCTTCGCAAAGTCCGCGGTGGCCGACGGGACATGTCTTGACACAGCAGGGTTCAAACAGCGCCCTCATTCTCTAAAGTAGCGCTTTGTGCGCAGATCAATCCAATTTTTTTTTTTTTTTGAGGGGGGGGTTCTGACAAAGCTGTAGTGTTTAACAGCAGGATTAAAACTCCCAAATCCCGGCATCGGCACTTAGCTAAAGCAACAGGGGAGAGAGCGGAACAGTTCACCTGAGACACCGAGGATGACGGGGTGAGGGGGGGGGGGGGAGGGGAGCCCAGGTGGGAGCGCTGCTTCACTGCTGAGTTCATGTAAAGAAACTGTGACAACCTGCATGGAGGGGAAACCAGCGTCTTCTCTCAGTCACAAAAAATGCTTTTTAAAGCCATAAAACCAGATTACTGAGGACGTTTACTGACCCAAAACAATCTAAATCCAGAGACATCATGGCTGCCACTGTCAATGAGCAGAGTTGGGTAGTAACTAAGTTACATCTTCTCAATTACATTTTTTTTTTTAAATTGACTTCTATGAGCATTTTTAATGCACACTGAACTTTTTACTTTTACTTAAGTAATTTTGTTATGAAGTATTGCGACTTTTACTTGAGTAAAATTTTCTGGATTTTCTACCTGCTGAATGGAAAAAAAAAAAGAAAGACATGTTTTAGCCAAAAATTCAAGTTCTAAAATTCTGTTTTTGTTAAAGTTTCATAAGTTATTTATTGAAAAAAAATTATTTGGGAAAAAAAAAATCCTTTGCCTGCTTGCTGTTGTCGTCTCTTAACTTTATATTTTGATCCGTCTGATGATGTAATATTTAAATATTAAAAGTTTGATCATTTGATCAGTTATTCAGCAACAGCAGCATTTTAGAAGAAAAAAAAAGGAGTACATTTTCACCAAAAACTCAGAAATTTCAAGGTTTTCTAGAAAAAAAACGTGAAACCTTTTGAGCGTGAAAGTAAAGTAAAAAAGAATTGCTAGAAAAACTCAGAAACTTTGAGATCAATCTCAGAAAATTTGTGGAGTTTCAAAAGTCGAAAATTTTCCAACATTAATTTTCAGGACTCGCCACTTGTCATATTATCATTTGAATTTGGTTCTTGGTTTTGTAGCTCTGGCTGTCCAGGGTCGTCGTGTCCTGGAAGGTGAACCGCCACGAATTTATACTCATTAAATTTAGCGGCATCAAAGTAAAAGTGGCTGAAACAAACACAAACACCGTGTTTTTCAAATCTTTATATTGAAACTCATGTTATTTTTCTTCCACTTCACTATGCTACACTTTGCAATGGCCTATCACATACGACCCCTAGGTGGCGTATACTGAAAATGTGAAACAGGTCAAGGACTATTAATACCTTTCGCAGGTGCTGTGCTAATGTAGCAGGTGGGTAAAATGAACAAAATTCATCATCATAATAGTGAAATATAGTCTACACACTCAATTGACGAGGTGTTCTCTTGTCCTTCCCATTTTGAAGAGAGAGCTCTTCCTCTCTGTTATCTCATCTTTAGACTCCTGGGAAACAGAAAAGTCCCTGATTACAAATTAAAAGCTCTAATTAACCTAAAAAGATAAACCGTGTTTCAGGACTCTTCAGGTGATTCAGTTTTTCTATACTTAATTTTTGCTTCTTTCATTCAAGGTCTAGCTGGGAATATCTACAAGCAGACTGATGGAGAGGTACACCAGCGTTCTGCTGTGGATCCCAGACAAGTACGACAGCAGAGACTCCTCTGAACGAGGCGACCCCGAGAGCTTAAAAGAAAAAAGTGCAAACGGGAATTGTTTACATCGGAGGGATTTGTGTCTGCAGTAAATCAAGCGAGAGGGGTTGGGGAGTCTACCTCTTTCTCGTAGGTTTCTGAACAAATTGGATGATCCTTTCCAAACAGGCGGAGTATCCGACAGCACCTTGTCTAACTCCTGGGGAAATAGAAGAAAATCCCGGATCGCTGAGTAATCCCGACGTTTGTCAGCATTACAGTAATTACAGCTGCTTTGCACAGATAAAGAGGAGATTCAGAAGCTTTGATGGAGTGAAAACTCACCTTTTTAGTGAGGGACTTCCATCCTCTCCTACCTGAACAAAGAAAGAGTCAAAGTTAATGTTTTGGGTTGCAGAGGAGGGGGCTGGAGGGGGGAGTGAGGGTTATAAAGAAATCTGTGAAGCAAAAGTGAAAACAGGTGTTTGCATGGACAAAAACATATGCTGCGGATCACGATGAACACATTCCAGTGGCCTGTAAAAGCAGCAGATAAGAGAGGTGTGTCTCTATTAAAACAAAAAAAATCTGGCTGGGAGGTAACTTTTAATAACATTAACAACAACCTTCTAGGGAAACATTTAAAAGACAGAGTCGATTTCGATCCTTGTCTCCTAAGCCGAAAAACATTATAAATGTGAAGAATTTAGCGACAAAGTTTTCAAAAGTTGTCTTGTAATTTTCCTTTCCCTGCGTCTGTTTCGCCTTGCTGAACACCCGCCACAACACCGCCGTAAAGCGCCATAATTCTCATTTTACAACAAATGAGCAATTAGCGACGTGACGATAATGAGGCCTTACGTGTTATAGTGCTGTTTGCTGTTCGCCAGGGAAAAGCCACGCCCAGCACATTAAGGCCGGCCACACACCATACATCACAGGGCAACACTGTCTTATCGTGACATTTACGGCATCCGCGCAGAGTAATCCGCTCTCTGTGGGTCCCTGCAAGTTTGTTGCCACATAAATGAGCCATAAAAGTAGGGTTGCTGGTAAAGATGTCTATCTTTATGCAGGTGTTATGACTGAAGCACTTCAAGCCCTGACTTATTGTCCGACGACACTTCAGAGGCTCTCAGCAGCAAGAATGTTCCAGGAAGCAGTGTTTGGTAAAACTGTTATTAAAGCGTTGCATAACTAAGCAGGGTTGGGATCTGTTTTGATAGAGGTATAATTAGGCAAACGGGAGTTGACAGTGGACACTTTATAGCGCCCTGCTTAAGTATCCATGCTTCTTGAACTTTTAGAACATATTTTAAAGAGGCAGCGTTGTGTAAAATTGACTTTTTTGAGCTTTACATCATGTTATAATGTTGTTCTCTCATCCAAAACACTCCTGGAGTGCTGCTTTGATTCTTTTACACATGTTTGAGAAATCCTTTAATCTCCCGTGACAACCATTCAAAAGGATTAGTGGGACAGATCAGCCCTGCCCCTCACTCAGCTCCTTCAGACTAGCCAGCAGCAATTGGCTAAGCATCAGCTGAGCTCGTTATAGGAGCTGCTTCTCAGCTTGACGCTGGTAAAAAGTTGTTTAAGGGTTAATAGAGGAGCCATGTTGGAATGACTTCCTGAAGGCGGAGTTTCAGAAAGAGCAGGAGCTTCTTAAAGAGATAGAGGCCCAATTTCAAGACGTTAAATTACGAAGTCAAATTTGTTTTAAATCATATTTGATATATATATATAGCATTGTTTTTAATAACAGAAGATAACATGTGGCTGGAAAACACATCGTACTCCATTACAACCAACTGAAGCAATGTATTTTAACTGAGATTTTTACCAAGGCTAACTTACAGTAATGCCAAAAAGTTCAACTTCTTTTTAATTTTTTAACACTGTACATAAAATGCTAATACCACATTGTGTTAAATGAGAAGAATTCACCATCAGTGAACAGAATCTCTATATTTGGCAGAGGGCTAGATGAGAGCACATCATTTACATTTTAGCTGACTCCTGTATTTAGTTTACCAGTGGGGATGAACCCACAGGTTTACTCACTCCTTGGTTCGTTCAGAGTGACGGACTCAATGAAGTTTAGAGGAGTCATGTAGAGCTGGCCCTCACACTCCACTGAGCTGAAGAGCCGGAATCTGTTTTCATAGGACGACATGTAAACGTCCCCGTCGTCCAGGTTGTAGGTCTTCGCCTGAAAACACACACACATACAGCAAGAAACAGAAGTACTTGATAGGCCGCTAATTTTTTAAAACCTTCTCTGCTTACAAAGAATAGAGAAGTCTGCGATTTTCATTGTATGTACACCTCCAGAAAATTTAATGCATTTTATTGCATGAAATATATATTTGATCTCCTACCAACCAGACAAATGTCTGGTTCACACAGACCTGCCAGTTTAAGAAATCCTCCTATCCTCTACATTACCTGTAGTAATTTATCTGTTTGGACATTTAGTCTGTATAGAAGACACCTGTAGTAAATCAGACTCCAACCCGTACACCAGGTGTCTCCAACCCCAGTCCTTGAAATCTACAGTCCTGCAGATTTTAAACAGAACCCTGCTCCAACACACCTCAATCAAATTAATGGCTTGTTATCAGGATTTCGCCAAAGTTAGTGGCATGCTGAAGGCATAATTCAATTGTCTGATTCAGCTGGATTAGAGCAGGTATACATCTACAACCTGTGGGACAGGAGATCTTAAGGATAAGGGTTGGAGAATCCTACTCGACTTTAAGGGCAACATCAACGAGTTGTCTACGGAAAAACCGTAGACTTGCACAAGGCTGGGATGATGTACAGGACAATTAGCCAACAGCTTGGTGAGAAGACAACAACTGATGGCACAATTGTTAGAAAACCTAAAAAGCTCAAGAAGACTGTCATCAGTGTCCCTTGGACTTGAGGTCCATGCAAGATCAACAACCACAGGAAAGATGAGGGATCATCCCAGGACTACATGATAGGACCTGGTCAATGACCTGCAGAGAGCTGACCCCTCAGTCTGAAAGGTTACCGTAGTAACACACTACACCGTTATGGACTAAAATGCTACAGTGTGCACAAGGTTCCCCTGCTCAAGCCAGCACATGTCCAGATATGTCTGAAGTTTACCAATGACCATTTGGATGATCCGAATGAGACCAAAGTAGAGCTTTCCGGCATAAACTTCACTCGCCATGTTTGGAGGAAGAAGAAGAATGAGTACAGTCTCAAGACCACCATCCCCAACGTGAACCATTGAAAAGTCATGCTTCACGTTTTTCTGAAGCATGACTTTTCTGATAGATGGGAGCGTGTACCATAACATTCTGGGCAACAACCTCCTTCCCTCATTGCAGATGGTTCGTGGCTCAGTCTTCCAGCAAGACAGTGACCCAAAACACACAGCCAGGGTAACTCTGGAGTGGCTCCGTAAGACAAAGGTCCTGGAGTGACCTGAACCCAACAGAAAGAAAGTCTTTGGAGGGAATTGAAACTCTGTTTTGCCCTGAACGCTGAAAGATCTGGAGGAGATGTGGAGGAATGAGTAACAATCCCTGCTGCTGAGTGAAACCTGGTCAACAACTACTGGAAATACTTAACTTCTGCAAGTTAGTATTTATTGCTGGCAGTAAATACAAAGTTCTTTCTCCATTGAACCACATCCAAACTAATTATTCAAAATGTATGCATTATTTTCACGTTTTTTCCCAAGATTCTGTCTCTCAAAGTTGTTGTATATCTACAATAAAAATGACAGACCTCCATTCTTTGTACGTGGGGAAACTTGGCGCATCGGTAGTGTATCAAATATTTATTTTCCCCACTGTACAGCTCACAGAAACACCGACTCGTTTCAATGGTAATACTATCTGAAAGATCCACCGTACAAAATCCCCTGAAGCTTTCCTAGTCACAAAATGCCTCTCTTGGTCCAGTAATGGGCAGCATGCCTTCTTTTTCATCCCAGTACAGTAGACAATGTCCCTACAACTGCTCCGACCCAGCCGGATCAGACGGCTGGATTGGTGAAGACAGAGTGGATCTCTCTGTCAGGTGGCCCACTGCCAGGTCCACTGGGCACACTGCAAACACCTAGGGAATGTGTGCCCCCCCCTCTGCTTAACCATTAACCCCTCTTCCCCCCCTCTAACCACCATCCACCCCACCCGCCTCTTCAAATATCAGGCCCTCTGCCAAGCCAGAGTGTCCAGTTTCTTGTGTCCCTGGATAGCTTCTGTGTAAGGACACCGGGCAGCAATCCCCGGCTCATACCGACTAATATCCAACAAGGAAACTGTTCCTCTGTAGGGATTTAAGTGTGCATGCTTTGTTAGTCCGCGGGCATTTTCAGCATGTGCCAGAGCTAAAGAGATTTGGTGGATCTTATCTAATTACGTGGCTACATGAGTTTGGAGAAATAGTGCAAAGAGTTCAAATAGAGCTGCAGAGCGCTGTGTAAAGGTTTTAAAGATGGCCGAAACAGACTGTACAGCTGATGTCACCACTATTTTCTTTCGTTCGTGTGTATATAAAATGCCTTTTCTGAAAAATCTAGCGTTCAACATACAGTTAGGTTTGTATGTTGGGAGGAAGGACGCCGAGTTTACTTTGTTACTGAATCAAGGTCAGTTTTTTCAAGACATTTTTGCTTACTTTTCCTACACAGTGAAAATACCCGGTCCGCCTTAGGCTGAAATCATTACGCTGTAAAACAACCTGATGACCATCCCACAAACACTTGATTGGACTCAGATTTAGGATATTTGGAGATTAATCCCACACTCTAAACATGTCATTTTGACCCTCTAACCATTGCTAAGCCATTTTTCTCTCCATTGTGGCAGGTTGTATAATCCTACTGAAAGAGACCACAGCCTCTACAGATCAGTATGATAGGTCTGGAACGATGCAGACCTATATGGAGAAAAACTCGATGCGCTGTGCATTCTGATTAGGCCTGTCACAATACACAATAAATCAGTTAACCGCATGATAAATTAAAACAAGTTCAGTAATTTTCATTTGTATAATTTAGCGTTTTTCTCTCTCTACCAAAAACTGGATGATAAGAGTCTTCAATCTAACTAGCCCTTTTACTTGAAGGACCATTTTGTTTTCACAGACTTCATAATGCATTTATTAGATTTTTTTTCTTCCTGTTGTTTATTTTGGATATTTAAAATGTCTTCCAGTTGCAGTATTAAATGTTCGTTCACATTTAAAGTTTATTCATCTTTGAGAATGTGCTCTTGCATTATTATGCCTGTACTATTATATTGCTTGAACATCGTCTCAAAGCAACAATGTTATCGTTTATCGCGATAACGTCAGGGGCGATTTATCGTCCAGTAAAATTCAGGCCTAATTCTGATGTTGGTCTGACATATCCCGCACTAAACTTGTCAGTATCCACCTTTTTAAAGACACAGTTTCTCTGCTTCTGAAACGCCAACTTGCTGCCCGTATAGAGACAAACCTGTCATAATCCTGTGTCTGATTGGTGTTTGTTCTCAGCGCAGTGCATACTTTGTAAAGCTGAGAAACATCAGAAGTCACACAATGACGTTTCGATTCAGTCTGGACCCATCCAGGGTACTGAATGGCTCATCTGTCTAGTTGTTTCTGGGGGAACTGAACCTAAAGAACTAAAAATGACATTTAAGCAGCTCTTTACACAGTAAAGTGCAGCTACGATTTTTCTAACTAACAAATAGTTAAAGTATATTAAAAAAAAAATATGCGATCATTTTATGTCAAACATTTGCTCCAGTTATTGCAGTTTGTTTATTATTTAGCATCAATGTAAAACTTATCCTCCACGTTGACAGTTGTGCTACGGCATATCCGCGCTGCAGTGAAATGACATGTTTTGCATATTGGTACATCCGGTCTGAAAGATTTTTGTTTTGGAAATTTCGAGGGATTAATGTACAGTGCATCAGTGTAAGTCTAAAACATCAGCAGGTGTCTCCGCATGTCATCTAGTTGTGATGTTTTGTCCATTTCCGGTGTGAACAATGTTTACAAAAGCGTCACAGATTCAATAAAAAAAAAAAAAAAAACAAGAACACTTGGTCACGTGAGCTCGGATGACCGTTTAGTCTTTTCAGCACCAAAGGTCGCGGATAGCTCCCGAAAGAGACAACAACCAGCCGAAGAAAAGTTAACCTCATCTCCAAAAACATGTGAGCGATAAATAGCCGGTAAAGTGCTGCCGTCGGCGTCCAACTCCAGACTGTTTCGGAGCTGAACGTAGCCAGCTGCGTGACGGTACCTTATCAGCGGCGGAGACGGTCGGCAGCGCCAGATGTACGAGCCGAGCCTCGACGCGGCTCCTCGGTCCCGCACCGACCACCGAGCCGCAGTAGAGAGCCGCAGCGCCGGCCGCGGCTGCGACACAAGCGCCTGCTGCGACCACTTTAAGCTCCCTTCTGCCATTTGACGGTGTTCGCTGAGGAAGCGCTCCGTTCCTGAGAGGAGCGACCAGCCTGCGCAGTGCGGCGGCCATGGTTGTTTATTCTGCCTCTGACATCTCGGACATCGCGAGAAATGGTGGGGACGCTGAGATGAGACGAGATGAGGGGCGTCATGTAGATTCAGCGCTTATCTGAAAGCGCTACTTCACTGCGTTTAGCGACTCTGGACTACCTGCTAATCAAACACTTAGTTAAACTGGAATTATTTTATGCCATTTAAAGATTGTAGGAAAGTGAGTCTATGATTTCTAAAAAATATTGTGAAAATTCTAAATATGTATTTTTTTTTTATTTAATCTTTATTTACTGTCTCATTGTAATCCATCGTGGTAAAAAAAAATATTAATAATAATTACAAACATGGCAAAAAGGAATAAAGAAAACTGACTAAATTAAATGATAATGTTCTAAATTTAAAGGCTTTTTCACTGCTTTGAACATGATCCAGGATGGACCCAGCCAGCACACCTAGGTGGGCCCCACATGGGAAAAAAGAGGGCAGACCATATGGGACCCATGATGGCCCCACATGGGTTTGCCCATGTAGGGTCACCGCCTATATGGGCCCTACATGGGCAAACCCACGGACAAACCCATATGGGTCCCATATGGTCTGCCCTCTTTTTTCCCATGTGGGGCCCACCTAGGTGTGCTGGCTGGGGAAAAACTACAAAACATGACTGGTCAAATCTGGATAGAGTTATTCTACACTTAAGGTAACTTCTATGAAACATAGTTTGTGAGTTTGGAGATCCATCCATCCATTTTCTGTTCACCCTTGTCCCTTAATGGGGTCGGGAGGGTTGCTGGTGCCTCTCCAGCTACGTTCCGGGTGAGAGGCGGGGTACACCCTGGACAGGTCAC
>CAEGAE010075892.1:0-75356 GCA_903067095.1 Girardinus metallicus
CCATTGATGGAATAACCTGGTCATTCAGTATATTCAGGTAGTCAGCTGACCTCATTCTTTGGGCACACAATGTTGCTAGATCCAATAGGAGGCTTGTACCAATTTGCTTAGTTAAATCCAGGTGGCGACTTTTATTTTGGCCAGGCAGTGTATATGAGCTTGGTTTAAGTCAATTATTCCTTATTTTTTATTTTAAAAACACTAATTCCACTGGCAATTTATTTCACTTATAACAAGACATTTTATAAGACATGTTAGAAATGAAATAATACTTTTTGTATCAATATTAAAGGAATGATTTACTTAAACCAAGCAGTGTCCTGCTGAAAAGTTACTTTTAAGTTAGTTTTGTCTTTTTTGAAGTGTACTAAGAAATTAGATCAAAAATATTTGGTGAGATTCTGTGTTTTTGCAGTGTAAGGTTAAAGATCAGGGTGTGCTCTTGACTGTGCACTGCAAAAAATACAAAATCTTACCAAATATTTTTGGTCTAATTTTTAGTACACTTGAAGTAAGACAAAACTAACTTATAAGTAACTTTTCAGAAAGATATGGGAACTTTTTTTTTATTTTTATCTAAAAAAAAAAAAAAAAAGTTCTAGATCCACTGGCAGATTATTTCACTCATAAAAAAAAGGAAAAATGTTTTGCTATAAGTGAAAAATCCACCAGTGAACTAGTACTTTTTCAGGAATTATTCACTTAAACTGAGCGATTTTGTGCTGAAAAATTATTTGTAAGTTAGTTTTGTCTTTCACGTGTACTAAGAATTAGACCAAACATATTTGGTAAGAGTTTATATTTTTGCAGTGTGGAGCGAAGGTGGAGCTCTTTAGAAAGAAAAAAAAAAAGATCTGCTGATGTTAAAACGGGGAAAAAAGCGGCTGTACCCTCCTTCAGTGTGGATCTTCTATACTGTCTGAAAAACCACAGTCCATGATGAGATTCACACAGTGCAGCCGTGCGGAGAACAGAGGAGGATAAATTTAGCCTGTGGTCTGGAGGCATGGAGTGCATGTGGTCGGCTGGATGGCCTGCCAAGGCCAGCAGATAGACAGGAGTGGAAACCGACTTTAAGGAGGGTAATATTTAGGCTGACCTCAGACTCTGACAAATAAAAACACACTTTAAGTAAATGAAGAACCTCAAGAATGACAGAAACATTTTCTTTACCCAGCTGTGTGGACATAGTGACGCGCTAGCTGTGAGCAGCAGCAGCGACCGGATCGTCTGGGAGGTTGGAGAAGGGGAAAGTACCTCTTTCAGATGATCTGCGCTCCCCCACGACGCCGATCGCTGGTGAGGACTTCCCAGTTCAGCGACTTCGTCGATCCAGAGACCCGGAGTCTGAGAAAAACAATCAAAACAAAGCACATTACACGGTATCAAGTCAGAATTAAGACTTTTTAAGACCTTTTTAATGCCAGCTTGAACAAAATTTAGGCTGACAAAACTATAAATATACAATATAAGTGACCAAGTGGCAAAAACAAACATCTTCCACTCAGTTGATGATACATTTGCACTAACTTACCTGTGATAGATGCAAAAAAAAAAAAAATAGCTAAGTAGCTAACTATCAAGCGTATATTAGCAGATAGTTACAAACCGCCTCTGCAACTTTTACCTTGCAGAAAAATCCTGCAAGAATAATTAAAAAGATCTGCAATAGTCCAGCCAAACAAAATTTAAGACCTGTGATTAACATAATTAAGACCGACTTACATGTTCTTAAATGAATTCAAGACATTTTAAGGCCTTCATTTTAAATACATGAGTTGTTAAGGACGTGCGGACAGCTCATGTTACTAAAATGTTACCAAAACTTCTTGCACATCTGTTGTTCCCACTAAGTCGCACCTTTTCTGCAGAACAAATTTGAATGCTTGTTTGTGCAATTCAAAATGGGTGGAGTGCATGTTCCTGCATCTGGGTGAAAGTAAACAAAAAGACTTGTTCAAATTTGATTTCACTGCCTGTACATGAAATGCAAAATTCAAATATTCATAAACCCAAAGAACAAATGTTTACAGCTGCACCTGTTTGAAATCTACTAGAACGACACAAAAAACTTTCAATATTGCGTAAAAGTGCAATATTTTTTACCAGTCATCTTAGAAGGTGGAACTCGTATGTTATACAGAATCATCACACATAGAGCGATCAAGCTTTTGTTACTCGTAATTTTTATAATTATAGCTTATAGATAATGAAAACCCAAAATTCAGTGTCTCGGAAAATTAGAATTGGAAACTCCTGGCGTCACACCCTAATCAGCTAACTAACTCTAAACACCTTAAGATTAAATTTAAATATAATTGCATTGTTTTTTTTTTGTTTTTTTTTAACATCTATTCAACAATAACATGGATATGCAATATTTTAATGAAAGTTGTTGGATTTTTGCAGAAAAATCTGCATTTTAAGTTCGTTTTTTGGTATAGAAAACAATTATTTTGTCCACTTTTCAGCAAAAAGAAGAAGCTGTGGATCCCGTTCTGGTCAGAAATCTCCATTTAAGTAAAAGTTTGGATATTTGTGGTTCTACTTACTATGAAAATAAAAAAAAAAGCAAGGAAAAATGTGATTAATAACAGATGAATACTTTTGCTTTGCACCTAAAGTTTTGCATTTTAAGACTGTTTAATTTACCATAGTCATAAATAATGTTTCCCAAAATATTTCAAAAAGTGTTTCATCTGCATGAACCACCAAATGTGGACCATTTTGAAAACCGTTCTGAGACCTCCAAATGGCCCATGCGCCACACTTTGTACTCCCCTGACTTTAGGCCTGACACAGAAATTCTATTTCAACCTAAACTGAACTCAAAGAGTCTAAAATGTTCAGAAAAACCCATCTGAAAGCACTTCACAAGTGGTGTGTGTTTCAAAATAAAGCTGCATACCTGGAATCAATGAAAATAAGTACAGCAGTCATGGGATACCATCCCTGAGGAAAAAATCTCTTAAACAACAAAAACGTTTCCCTTTTTTTTTCCTATTGCGAAGCAGAGTTGCACCAAACTGTGTTGCAAGACACTGAGCTCACATATTTGTCTTCTGACGAGAAAAACACTCCAAACAAAATCCAAACAATTTAAAAATCAAAGAGCATTCATGCTTACTTGCCATGAAGACATCTCTGTTAGTTAAAGGTGACATAAAGTTGCTGTCTTTATGTTTTTTCACCTTCACAGTAAAAACAAATCCAGAAATTATCCAACGCTGCTGGCTCTAGTTACAACTGCAGGCGTATCAAAGCTGAATGAGCCAAGCCATAAACGTTGAGATGTTTGTAGATGATTACAGAAAATCAGCTGATAAACGGGATATTTCCTCCTAGAGAGCATAGAGATAGTTCTGTCTCGACGAACTCGCCTCTTCGACCTCTGATGAAAGAAATGAGGCAACGGTTAAATTATGTAAATTAATGCAAAACCAGAAGCAGGGAGCGGATCTTTCATAGGCCTGCAGGAACCACATACTTCCCCCTGATTGTGTGTGTCAGCGGCGGCTCCGCTCCGACAACATGAGCACAGCGGCGCAACACATCGTAAATGTCACCGCCTTCGCCCTGCCTCACGCCCGACTCCGCGCAAACAAAATCTTCTTTCTCTAAACAGCGCAGGGTGATATTCCATATCACCCTGCGAATAATGACGAACACCCATGGAGTTGTGTGAGCCGGCGCGCTGGCCATGCTTCCCCCCCAGAAAAGGACACATATTAAATGGATGCTTGTGCTCTCGTAAAAAGGGACCTCTGTGCTTGGCCGCGCTGGATGGCAGATGTGTAACTAGCCTTTAGCATTAACATTTCGTCCATGGCCTCTGGAATGACTTGTGCAGTTTGAAGTTTCTGCCAAACATTCAGGAACTGGAAGCTGCAGTCGAATCTGTTCTTACCCAATGCAAATGGCTAGAAAGGGCACAGTGGCTTCACAGTTCACTGCTGGGGAAAAAAATAAAGTTTCACTGGTGAACTGCATCAGAAATACAGCTTTAACACAAGGCATGAATATATCTTTTAAACCTTTAAGCAACTCTGAAAGCTAAAGATCTGAAGCATCTGTCTAGATTTGCAGTCTGCAAACTGGAGCCACAAGTTGCTTTTAACAACTGGATTAAAACGATAAGGAATCAACTATTGTTTTTAATACAAATATAATAACAAAGGCTGTTTAAAGCAGCTTTTACCATGTAATAAATACTTATTTCATGACAAAAATCACACTAATATTTCTAGCGGTGTTGTATTTGGATAATTGCTCAGATAAATAAAACGTATTCTACAAAAACAAAAACAGGAATAATTATATTAAGATTCATGGAGTAAACAAGGTTTAAAGAAAAACAAAAAGCAATTAGCTATTTTTACCGGGGTTAATTACTCCTTTTCATTCCCCATAACTCTGTGAAACATACAAAGAGGCTCCAAAGAGGATAAATTTTAATCCTTAGCGCTTTTGACTTGGGGTATCGTAGTGTAAGACGGTGGTGGCGCAGGGGCAAAGCGTGGCCCACGTACTGAGGCCTTAGTCCCGGTGGTCGCAGGCTCGATTCCCGGCCTGCTGACATTTGCCGCATGTCTTCCCCCTCTCTCTCATTACCCTCTTTCCTGTTGAACTACTTTCAAATAAAGGCCACTAGAGCCAACAAAACCTTTAAAAAAAAAAAAAGATGAAGTGAATTGTAGATTTATTTTTTATTATTAAGTTGTAAACGATATACTTGCTGCAGTCGAATCAACACAAACGGATAGAAAGGGCTTCACACTGCTGAGGAAAAAATAAAGTTTCACCGGCAAACTGAGTCTACTTGCGTTAGAGATGCAGTTTTAACGCGAGGCATAAATGTATCTTAAACTTTTTATGATTTGAACAACTTCAGTTGTTAAAGATATTTCTAGATATGCAACCTGAGGTTCTAGAGCAGGGAGTCCAGCTCATTTTCATTTTGGGCCAAATCAAGATCACAAATGATCTTAAAGGGCTGGTATGTACTAAACACAAACCGTTAAAATATCAAGGAATTCTTAAAATTAAACATTATCATTTAACGTCTTTTCAGTCCCTCCAGGATTTTGTGTTTGTGGTAATAATTTGGAAATACTTGCGCTTATATGTGACGGTAGATGTGACTTTTTATTATAGATGTTGGACTTTAACCTCAGTCCAGTTAAAGCTGAGGCAGCTGTTTAGTACAAGTAAGAAGGTTTTTGACAATTTTTGAGAAAACTCTGCTGTAAACTCCCAATTATGTAATAGCGCGTGAATTTCCACAATAATTCTCCAAAAACTGGAGGGACTGATTGACACAATTTGACAATAAACAGATAAAAACTGCATGGATTTGATTGATAACATAATATTAAAGCACAATTAGTCTAGAAGAGGGCCACATAAAAAGCTGTGGCGGGCCGGATTTGGCCCACGAGCCTTGACTTTGACACGTGTTCCGGAGCCACAAGTGGCTTTGCTAAAAATGATTAAAAAAATCAATTAATGCTTTGAATATAAATGTAAGAAATGCTGTTTAAAGCAGCTTTTTATCTAATAAATTGACAAAATCACATTAAAAATACCAGTGATGTTGTTTAAATACATTTTTTTGCTTAAGTTGTGAACTATGTACTTTTTCCATTTCATTTTCCATAAATTTAAACCTCACAGAGGGAAACAGCCCCATCTTCTTTCTGCAAAAGGTTTGTTTTTCTTTAGTTTGAAATCTAAAAACAGAAATAGAATGGGATTCTTTTAAGAACATAAGTTCCCTAAAGGAGACGTTTATCAAAAATGCAAGTTGCATTTTTTGTGGCTCTAAACGAATCTTATTTAGCTGGACTGAAGGCAAACATGGGGCCGATACCGATATCTTGAACGCACACCGATGTTCGTGTTGATATATCGTGCATCAACACCTGAAAGAAGACGTTTCTCTCTGCGTCACATCAAATCAGACTAAAAATTTTATGTTTCAGGTCAACTAATAACACCAAAATTATTTATTTGTGCATCTTTTATTCAGAATTTTCTTTTAAAATCAATTAATCGGGTCACGTTTTAGGCCTCCGCTTACTGTGATCACGGCTCATTTCTCCTGCCAGAATTAGCATAATCGGAGATTTTCATTCTGTGATTTACACATTTATTACGCTTTAGAGTCAACAGAAACGTCCCAACTCAGAATGAGCCGGTTGAAGTCGACCCACCAGTCTCGCGCGTCTGATCCGCCTCAGCAGCCCGTTATAAAGAAGGGTTTTGTGACACGGCACAGAGCGGAAACACTTTATGAACCTCTACTGTTTATCTGATTCGAGAAAATGTGTTGATCGCAGTATTTAATGCAGATTACAGACAACGGAGGGCACACCACAACGTGGCAGCTTTTTGGGTTTCCTGCACACATAAAGCACAGCTGTGTGAGGTTTCACCAAAGGTTCCCTATCAAAGCATTTGATCGGCTTCGATGTGAAAGGGCAAAGTGCTAACGAGTTTATGGTAGCACGCTACAATAACGGTTTCATCATTCATTCATTCATTCATTCATTTATTCCCAAGCTTTTGTTTAACATCTACATCTGTGGTGTCCAAACTTTTTGCATCAAGGGCCAAAATCCCCAAATTGAAATTATTCAGGGGCCAAAATTTCAATTAAAAACACAAAAATATTGAGGTGAATTCTTTCTCATTTACCTGCAGCAAAAGACAAATCATTTTTACATTTGCTAAAACATTTAATTATTTACCTGTTTGCTTTTTTCCGTTTTTTTCCATGAAACGTTTTTAAGTTTATTCCCAGCAACAAAAGTTAGAATTTTCTTCCATGACGTCTACTGTATTTAGAACAAATGTAATATTTTGACGTTACAGATTTTTTATTTTTTTTTTAACTCAAAAATATTTATGTTTTTGAGTGAAAACTTCCTGGATATTAGTGGCACGACTTAATAAAATAATTATAAAAAAATACTATAAAAAAAAAGTCTTTGTGTTGTACTTAAGATTTTCAGTTTTAGAAGAAATAAACTACAAAATTAACCGAAGGGCCACAAATGTTGACTCAGATTTACGACGCCAACAGCAACACCATGGCGGATGACATACAACTTCCTCATTCTGTCTCCACAGCCCAATAGAGTCCAAAATAACGATGGCTGAATTGGTCAGAGAAAAGACTGAAGCCACTGTTTTAGCAAAAAATAATAAATGATAAAAAAAAAAAATGGACCCAATTTTACCAACCACATGACGTTTAATACTAAATCAGTCGTCGTTGCCACAGTAAAGGGTTTCCTACCAACGCCTGGTCAAAAAGCTCACATGCTTTTAGTTTTAGTAAGTTAGATAATTGTGATGGTCGCTGGAAAAACCAATCAGGTAGCTGCAACTTATCCAAAATCCTGTCTGAGCCCTGACCAACACCAGGAAAAAGAAATCAGTCAGAAAACATGACATGTGCAAAAACTATTGGCTTCTTCAAACCAGAACTGAGAGCATTATGGTTTACTGTAGCTTTCCTTTAGAGGCAGAACACTGCTGCGTCTTTGTGTTAAATTTGTATTTATGTTATTCTTACAAGCTCTCTATTGTTGTTTTAATAGTTTTCTTGTGTTTATTTTAATCATTTATCTATGTTCCTTTATGTCCATGTAAAACACTTTGTGTATGTTTACGTTTTTGACAGTAAACTTCAAGCAAGAAGAAAAGTTTCAAGTTTTTAAACAAGACGCCAGTGAAGTGAGGATCTTGCGAGGTTTTTGATTTCTATTGTTTGGATTTTTATTTAAATTAATAAGAGATTTTGTTCTAAAAGAAGTCAAGCAGGCACATGTGGCAAAGCATGGTGTCTATATGCTTCAAGGTGACCTGTTATGTTTCCTTGAACAGGATAGGACAAATATATCGGCTATACAACATGTTCATCACATTATCTAAAATCGTTCTTAGATAATGTGATTTTATAGTGCTCCGTTGTGCACACTAAAACCATAATTTAGGACCTCTTGTCCTTTAAATCCAAATAATCTGCTGCTGGCCACACCCTCAACTCAACGCTTACACTCGCACGTAAAAATGGCTGCAAACAGATGTGCAATTACAAAAACGTACCTCTTTGAAAAGCAAAAGTAGAGCCTCCTGCACAACCAACAATAATGCAGCAAGTGGTTTCTGGATGGTAAGTCAACAACAAATCCCTTGTCTTGTCCAGCAGCCATTGTACAGCGCAACCAGCTGGCCAAACGTGCTGGAGCTTGGCTGTGGTTGCTTGGTAACGGCACAGTGCTGGTCAACTGACAATGACACCATAAAACTTTAACTTATTGAGTTTGGGCTTTTTTTTTTTTTTTTTTTAGAAGCAGTGAAAAATCATATGGAAGAATAAAAAAGAGCAAAATATGAATATTGCATAATAGGTTCTCTTTAAACCCCACTCTTAGTTTAAATTACAAAAAAAAAAAATGTTATGATAATTTTCTATTGACTACATTTCCACTCCCAACAACAGACTATCACAGGCCGCCACTTTTATTCACCTGAGACGGGCAATGCGCTCCGTCGAACCTGTAGCTTTAGCTTGTGTGCCTTGTGAACAGGGAAGCGTGCCAGGTGTTGTGCCTGATAAGGTAATGCTGCACAGATAAAACTCATAGCCTGCAGCTCGCTTCCTATTGTGATTCCCACCCAAAGGGTTACATGCCGACAACATCCTCAAGAATCCAGCTCAGTTCCAAAGCAGGAAATAATGACTGGGCTTCAATTGAATCACAGTGGAATTTGGGCTGTTTTGTTTAGATTGCACGCCGAGACATGCATGCAGAGTCCTGCTGCTATCGTTCAGTGGGAGTTTTTTTAAAGGGTTGAGGAAAGCGTGACGTGTTGGTTTAGCCACTAACTTGTTTATCCGAATGTTTTAAATTCACTTTTCTTTATAGAAAGTAGTTAATTACCTGTAGTTTTGTGCATTGGTCTAAACGTTGCATCAGTTGTCTAGAGAAAATGCCAAACTACTAACACATCCAAAACCAGGATTTTAGATTCATTACCAGTTATATTACAATTTGTCGTCCAAAATAAACAAACACTTTGACCTTAATTCAATCACATACATTCAGAAATTAGGTTTCTGAATGTATCCACAGGATTATGTGCATAAATTATTGGTGATTTTAAATCATATTCCACTGTAACCATTTGGTTTACATTATTAAACCAAATTTAATCCTAAATGCAGAGAGCTTTAAAAAAGCAGTAATGATTCTTTTAAGCCTAATACTCGTTTGTGTCAACCTTGGCAGCAACAATTGACATCAAGCATTTGTTATAACCAGCTATGAGAAGGCCTGTCACATTTTGCTGGACGACAAATTATCCCAGTAATTATTGGAATAAATTATAATATTGTTGTTTTAAGACCATTTTAAAGTAATATTATGGTAATAATTGCATAAAATAATCAAAGTTTATCTCAAAAATCGATAAACTTTGAATTCTAATGCACATTTAACATTTTAAATATCCAGTTGTAGGATTTCCCTCATCTTTGATAAAATACCACGAGCCATTTTTCACACTAGGCCTTGACTCGAGCTTTTGTTTTGGTTGTATTTACCCAGAATGCCCTACAACGTGGTCCGCTTCCTGCTTTTGGAGCGGTCTCCGGTCCACTTGGCATTCCAAAGTTCATTTTAATCGGAATGAAACGTTTTTAGGCAGACCAGAGTTCGTATTTCTGGGTTTTTTGTGAGGACTTTAGTTTCTGTGTATGTATTTTGGTTAACTTGATGGGTTGTCGCATCATGCCCTTGATTGCTTCCAGCCGTCTCCTGCTCCCTGATTATTCCTTGTGTATTCAGTCTCACCTGTGTCGTCTTTTAACCGCTGGATCCTTTACTCCTTCTTTGTCACTCTTGTCTCTTACCTGCTGTGCCTGCCTCTATTAACTGATTTTTGGACGTCATTAAACACATCGTCTCTCTTTACCCTGGGTCTGACCGCGTTCATCCTCATCTCAACTACAGCCGTAACGATTCCTCGAATGATTCGAGTACCTCAATTATTAAAATTCCTCAAAAAAAATTATCTGCCCTGAAGCTTTGTTAAGTTATATTTTATTATTTAGAGCACCATGTTCCACGGTCGTTATTGTTGTTGCTCAGCGCTCTCACTTCTGCCTAGGAGTTGTTGACCAAAGCTAAGTGTTAGCAGCATAACGTCCAATTTTCAAGTTAAGTCTGGGAGGATTTTATTGATTTATGATAATGTCTGCGTTTTATTGTTTTTCGGGGGACCAATAAGCATCTTTAAGTTGACTATTGCGATATGGCAGCCTTTCTCCACCGGGAGCTGCTGCCTGGTGGCCGGTGTTCAGAGCGAACGGTGGTGAAGAGCGCAGCGGGTGCATTTATACAGGTGGGCGGGAAAAACTGAACACGGCGGGCTGCTCCTCTGTCGTTGATGCTTAACGTAAATGTAACTTTTCAGACGAATGAGAAAATAAATTTCATATCATCCCGGTCTCAACAAATGGCTGGCAAAACGCATTGTGGGAGTATATATATGGTAGATGTGCTTCTGTGTGTGACGAACGAACGTGTCAAATTCCGTCGCCAACATGAACACAAAAGCTATAAATGGCTGGATAAGGTGAGAGTTCATCTCTTAAATTGACTGAAAATGAATACATAAACTAAAAACTGGAGTATAGTCCTTGTGACTCTTAATTCTTTATCAAATTTTTATTTCATTACTTGATTACTCATCAGAATAATCAACAGAATACTCGATTACTAAAATAATTGTTTACAACAGCCTTAATCTCAGCCCTTTGCTTCATGACAGTTTTGGTCATTCACACTCCACAAACCAACAGGACTTTCCAGACAAATGGACTGGAGTTCGATTAAAGCGGACTAAACACAACTGGTGTGAATGCACCCTTATTTAATGGATCACTGCAATTGTGATATTGTGATTTTTTTTGACAAAGACTTGCATACATATGTAGTGGAAACGCAGCTACTGATGATCTGTGGTTTGTGCTCACATGTAACTAATAATGTAAAATGTCAGGCTACACAAACTGTTTGATCAGCCTGCCTTTCTTGTGTGTGAATTGGAGTGTCAGAGCTTTAATCTTCATACGGATTCTCTGTGCTCTGTAACCGCAGGGTCTAGGGCTTGCAGACATATCCTGGAAGCACGATTAGCATATGTATGGACCCTCTGCTCCTCAACTCCCACACAAAAGGCAGGCAGCCACGAGGGCCAGGTGGTAAGCAGTGGGAATTCTCCTCGCCTCGCCTGGGGGACAGGTGCAAACAACTTCACCTCCATGCAGAGCTGCATTACAGCTCAAAGGAGAGGCCGTCTTGAACTGGCGCAATGCAAAACAAAAGAGAGCAGGGACCTTTTGTCTGCTGCTTTCTGCTGTCGTCTTATAAAAAAAGAGATGGGCTCAGGCAGAACTTGCAAACAGGAAGTGGTCTATGACTATTCCTTAAGTGGGTTCAAGCACCGAATCGCTCTGGGACTGTGATGTGCGTCGCATTTTTTCACATTATGATTTTTACTGCCATAACAAATGTTTTCCATCATTCACAGCTCTGTGAGTCAGACTCTTATGAGCTCATCCCACCCGGACAGGACAGGCTCAACATCACTATGTGCCAAAAAAGCATGAAGTCTTTGAGATAACGACGTGTCTAGATGATTCTGTGCATTTTTATCCTCTCGTTGATAATTGTCAAACTGATTTTCCATACTTTCCAGATCCAGACAGGAACCCTGTAATTAGATGTGTTTACTTTGCACATAGCCACTTCTAGAAATCTCACCAGCTCCCCCCTACCACTTCCTCAGAGTACAAAGAAACGCAAGGCAAATGAGGGGTAACGGGACGAAGCCCATGTAAATTAGGCTTGGCGGTCTTCATTCAGTCACATGAAAGGCTTCTGTTAGCAATAGGGAGAGCTGCCCTCTTGCAAATCATACATATTCAATATTCTTTCATAACACAAGCCCCGATCCTTCAAAAATTAAACTCTTTCTGAAACTGGATAATCATGAGTGGCCTGCCAACCAACAACACAGTGTGATCAGGCTAAATGTAAAACCGATGCATGGATATGAAGGCTCAATGGCAACAAACACCAGGAAAAAAGACTAATTAATTCTGGCAGATCAATAAATTCTGAAATTTCTTTGGTTGTCAGCCAATTATTTAGAAAAATTTATTTTTGGATCATGCTTAACAAACTGTATCCAAACTTTTTGGACATTTACGTTTTAGGCAGCCAGATAGGTGATCACTTTTGTCTGTTTTTTTACAATTGGGAGCAGCTAATTAGTTAGCATCTTAAATGCTAAAGTAATACCTGAACTATGACCCCAAATCCCAGAGGAGTGCAGGACCAAAGAGCAAAGAGGAGGAGGGCGTTCAAACTATCTCTTCCATCAGTCATAATGACGATGAGCTCATATCCCCTACTCCAACATCTCTCTGCCACTTACAACACTTATTCAACCATCCATTTTCTAACACCCTTGTCCCTTAGTGGGGTCGGGAGCTGCTGGTGCCTTTCTGCAGCCGACGTTCAGGGCGAGAGGAGGGGTCACCCCGGACAGGCCGCCAGCACACTTATTTATCAGTATTATAAATTTCACTTAAACAAGGCATTTTTCCCATGTTGTAAGTTAATTTATCTGCTGGTGTAACTAGCACTTTTTCATCAATATTGAGAAATTATTTTTCTTAAAGCAAGCCTCTATATTTTCCTGAAAAGTTGCTTTTAAGTTAGTTTGTCTTATTTCAAGTTTATTAAGATATTTACACTAGAAACGAAACCAAAAATATTTGGCAAGATTTTGTGTTTTTGCAGTGAAGGAATTGTACGCAAATGTAGAAAGTTATAAAAGTCTTTCTATTACCCAAATAATTTTGGCAACGTGTGGTGAAAGGTCTGTGATAGTTCCAGTAAACACCTGGTCTGAGCTGGACTGTGCTGTGTTCTGAGTGGTATGTACCTGTGTGGCTTTGTCTTTCATACAGGAAGGGTACGGTGCGTGGGAGTCCCGAGGCCACTGGCCAGTGAGGTAAGGCCCTGTGATGGCGTCCAAGGAAGACGCTCTCCGTATGGCACTGGAGCTACGCACTTGCAGTTTGGATCTTTCCGCTGTGAAGCAGGACAGAAAACATTTGCTTTAACACACCATCTAAATGCAACCCCACAGAACTTAAGCAAACCAATTTCTCGGTTGGTCCGTGTGTGAGTGACGTTACTTCGGTTTTCGTGTTTGCACTTAGGAGTTTGACCTTGATCCCTTCTTGTTTTCAAAGATGTTGTAGAACCACATGAGTGAGAAAGAAAGAGAGAAAGACAGGAGCTTGAAAGCAGAGAGAAATGCCAAAGGCTGAGCAGGAGTATCTCATGTTTTGTGAGCAATCTGCTGTGACCTAGAGCAGTTAAGCACGCACCACCCACATAAAGAGCTCATAAGCCACCACACTGCAATGCACATCAAAACTGCCTGCATCCACACAACAATCCTGCAGAGGCACGCAATGGAAGACCAAACAGGACACAACAAAACATGCAAATCCAAAGTAACCACTAGACTATCGGGGGCTGCGGTGAAACGTGTTCGTTAGCCTAAATGAAACCATTCAGGTGTGTAATTACTGCAATTAAGTTGCTTCGTTTTGACGTCAAATGCTGAAGGACGGAATCATAGGTGGGAGATGTGCGCATTTGTTTTACTTCTTGCCACAGGAGCCAAGGCAAAGGCCTTTCACACATACACAAAGCACACACAGACCAAACCATCTACATGAGGCGCCCCTTCCCTCGTGGAGCTGCACAGCCAGTCATTGTTGTTCTTTGTTCATAAAACACACAAGCCTACCCACCCAAAGGTATTGCTTAAGTAAGCTTACTGGGCTACAGTAAAATTCCCTGAAGCATTGCAGACAAGGGAAGCAGGCTAAATTTCCATCAATATTGAAAGGGTGAACAGAAAATAGATGGATGGATGGATGGATATAAGCGAAGCCATCGCTCCCTGAACTGGGATTGTGGTTATTTTCCATTCCCCCACTAACTCCCTCCTTCCCATTCACCAGACTACAATAATCTCCTTATGAGAAAAAAAGGAAACGGTGAAAGAAGTCGAGACTTCAAAGAAGTCCATCTGCTGATTTCAGTAGTAAGAAAGTGGCTTTAAAGGAAAAGTTTCATGTTGGATTTTAACGTGAACTTTCCCTTCACAAGACATTTCCAGGCTTTTAGATGTTTGGCTTTATTAAGCGAGAGGCAGAGGAAAATATAAAAACAAACATGCGGTCAGCAGTTTCCTGTGGGTTTTCACAAGGGTTCATCCTGACAACATCTGAAAACAAAATTCCCAGAACTTCGCTCGATCTGAGGATCGCAAAACAAAAATCAGTCAGCATTCAGATTCACGCTTCACCTGGACTTACAAACTTAACCTCAGGCATTTCCCAGATTTTATTATGACAGCAAAGTTTGATTATATTTATTCTTCTACTCCAGTGCTTTTCAAACTTTTTACACCAAGTAATGATGTAGCATATGCTAACATTATACTGAAGCTTTTTAATGCAGAACTTGGACGTTACCAGTTGGTTGCTGGTCATTTTGTCACTTTGTACCCAAAATTTCCACTTACAAAATGGTGCTTTAGGTAATACAAAGTTTTTAAACAACATATACAGTGCAAGTAAAGATTTCAATGTTTTTATGACCATTTATCTACATAATTCATTAACTTAAAATAAACTGATATGCAGTCATTTCAGGCATCCTTTCTTACTCAAACTAGCACTAAAAAATTGCTTATTTTTTGCTTCTCTACTTATTTTTCTTAATGTTTTTATGTCATTGTTTCTTTCACAGACAATGTCAGTTTTTCCAAACTAGCATCAGTAAAGTCACAGTTGTATTTCTACTTTACAGTTGGTTTCGTTATGTATAAAAACATAACAAGAGTAAAAAAAAAAACATCCATCGCCACTCCCTTGTCTGAAGCACATAATTCAATAATCCATTTCATTTTTACTCTGAAGAAGAGATTTCAGAGTTTCATTCAACAACATTATCAAAAGGGTTTTCCTGGTTTCTGCTGTCCAAGAAGGAAAATTACAGATTGTCATCAACTTTGTTGGCAACGGATGAACGTTGTACCGCCAACTGGCAATAAATTTTTCATGATTTTGTTAGATGCAAAAAAAATGTTGCTAACTAGCTAGCAAGGGTACATTAGAGGCTAATTAGCAGCAGCCACAATCACCTCAAGTTACAGAACAGCATAAAGACGTCTGAGGGCGACTCAAACGTTTGCCTGACAGAAAAGATCCAGCAAGAAAATTTAACTGCACAGAATATAGGAAAGTAAATGCCACAACAAAATTTAAGACCCGATTAACATATTTAAGGCCAACTTACATTTCTTAAACAAATGTAAGGACATTTTAAGGCCGTACTTTTAGATGCAGGAATTTAATACTTTAAGGACCTTGAGATGCATTTTCTGATAAAGTAGTTCCTTCGATAACAAATCCTGCAAGTTTGAACATTAATTTTAAGTAGGAATGTCACAATAACAAATTTTGCTGGACGATAAATTGCTCCAACAGTTATTGCGACAAACGGTAACATTGTTGCTTTGAGACCGTTTTCAAGTAATACAACGGTAATGGCATAATAATGAAAGAACACATTAAACTTTAAACTCCAACAAACATTTAACACTGGAGCTGGAAGACATTTTAAATATCCAACACAAATAAACAAAACAACGGAAACAACAAATAAAATGAATTATGAAGCCTCTGTAAACACAACTGTCCTTCAAAGAAATGGCGAGTTGAGACCAAAACACCAGACTGAAGAATTTCATCATCCAGTTTTTGGTAGAAAGAGAAAATGCTAAATCCTGCTAATGGAAATTATTGAATTTGTTCTATTTTATTATGTTATAAACTGATTTACTGCTTATTGCAACAGGCAAAAATATCAAGATGATAATGTGTATAACCAGCCAACATTTTGCTTTGTAAAGACAACATTTACACTAACAAATGAACCATTTATAAAATCCAGAAACTATTTATTATTATTACTATCAAGTAATAATATTATTAGGACAGAAACAAAAACTAACTTTGACATCTTAATTCAACAGCATCAGATACTTAAACCTTTAAATCTCCTGATTTAAAGGTTGAGTTGTTTCAGCGGAAGCAACATTTTGACTGTGAGCAGTAAACAGTGTGGTGAAATGACGTCATGCTGGTGAACCTAAAAGGTCACAACAAGTTAACATGAAACCGTCGATGCATCTAGAAAGCAGGACCATCCTAATCCTCTGAACACAGTGCAAAAAATAGCCATAAAATCTGTGCTGATTGGCCTTTTGATTGTTTGGATTTCTGAGGTCACATTCGTTTAGGAAAACCTGGCCTCCTCCATCACAACTGACACGAACAACCAGCTGGGGTTAGAGGTCATCTCTTTTGGAGGATTGAGGAATGTGCGGCATGCAGCTGGAGTAGGAAATCAACACCAAGCTCTAGCCGAACACGGCTAACTCATATTCATCCTGCCTGGCAAATGTGACTTCAGAGTTGCTGTTGACGGGACTTTGCTTCCTGCGCTGCATGGTAGGCCGGCCATCAAGGCTGGAGGTCATCCCGTTCAAAGAAACAAGGAACGCAAAGCACTTCACAAGCAGTTACACCACAGTGACCTGCACTGAGAAAAGTGGAGAACCGCTTCAGCTAAAGGTAAGACTATAAGCTAATTTAATTCGATTCAAAAACACTTTATGTACCCCAAAGGGAAAATAAATGTTGTCATAACTCATATCCAAGTATTCTCAAATAGTCATTGTGGTTGGTGAGGTCAGAGGCCTCTGACTTAAGACTGTAACTGTATAACAGTTTTATGGCTGTCATAACATGCTAGCAGCTAATTATCCAGGCATCAGAGATGGTATCCGACGCAGCTTGTCCTACATGGAGGTTCACACAGCAGGCGGATGTGAACCAAATCCACTTTTCCTGCCTGTAATGCGACCCATAACAGCTCCCACAAGTTTGAACAGGAAGTGATCCGTGCCACTGAACCGCCATCTTGGTAGGCAAAGCGTAGATGAACCATGGCTTCAAAAACTGTAATCGAGTAACAGTTGCAATGTGCATATATTCTTTATAAATTAGATAGGAACTAGGTTCTAATGCTGCTTTAACACCAAACGCCATTTGAGTGTCAGGTTTACATTCAAAGTCTATATGAACGGACGTCAAGGGCGATTGAAGCGACGCACGCCAAGTGACTTATTTTTTGCAGTTTAGTGTGACACAACTAGACTGCAAAAATTATAAAATGTATTGTTTATAATTAAACAACAAATTGTCCCAGAAGTCACTGCGACTAACCATGATATTGTTGTTTTAAGACCATTTTCAAGTAACATATTGGTTATAAAATCATGACAGGACAGAAATTCTCAAAACTCAGTACATTTTAAATTCTAATAAACATTTAGCACAGAAACTGGAAAACATTTTAAATATCCAAAAATAAATAACAGAACAAATAAAATGAATTATGAAGTTTCCATTAGCAAAATTGTTCTTCAACAAAAAGTGGAGACCAATAAACCAGACTGAAGACTTTTATCATCCCGTTTTGGTATAAAGAGTGAAAAGAGAAAAACTATTTTTTTATGCAAATGGATTTATAGAGCTTGTTTTAAATTATCATGCGATTAACTGATTTATTGCTTATTGTGACAGGCCTATTTGTAACACTAATGTCAGAAAGAATTATATAATATTCTCACAGGCAAGAATACTATGAGAAGGAAAAACGTTAGACAGGCACATGAAGAATGGAAAATCAAATACATAAATGAAAGGAATAAAGTCTGGAAATAAAAATATGTTTGTGTATTCTAATTTTCCACAATTTTCCAGACTATAATTATGATAATAATCCCTAACTCATATTCCAGACCATGTGGGAACCCTGTTTATATCCTATTAACGATACACAATAGAATTGCAAACACATGATTTTCTAATATCCTGCAGGACAAACTGGGGAGTTCTGTTTCTGCCCTTTCCAGTGATACCAGTCATTAGGCAACATTCCCTCAGCCGTGTTTCTGCAGGGAACGAACTGGACAGATTACAAGTGGCAGCATGTCTCTCTGCCACGAGGTCCTTTCTCTTCTTCCTCTCAGAAATGGATTTACAGAACTGCTTCTAACCACATCATGAATGCCTCGCTGTGCATGGAAAAAAGGCTTTTTCCAGGCTTTTAGATGATGTTTCCAAATGTTACATCCAGGGATGATTATTAGCAAAGTCCTGTGCACAAAATCTGCACTTTTAATGAATTAACACTTTGTAAACACAGACTTTTACTATATATGTTTCCAAAGACAATAATAGCAAGCTTTAAATTAAGAATCAGCAACTTTACTGTAACATTGTGAGTCGTATTTTCAGCATACAGATAATCACAAAAGTGATGCAATACTATTATTAATTATTATTATTATTATTATCAGAAGGTTTCTTAGGGTGCACAAATACGTTTTTGTCTGAAAAACCTCTAAGACATTGGTCAATGCGTTAGCTACTAGGCTAGATGTGGGAGTTGTAGTTTGTTATCTTTGTTATAATATTTTGTTTAGGGTGAAAGTGATCAATTAATGAGTTAATATTAAGTTGATTGATTTTATTGATTTACTAATTATTAATTAATAAGCGACCATATTCTTAAAAATTTCTGCTTTCTCTTGTATGAAGATGGCCGACCGTCTTTCCAAAACATAAAGAGTAAAATTTTTCATAACATGCTGACTTGGCTGAATGAACGCTACTCAGGTGAAACTTAAGGAGTTTGTCGAGTGTTTATATTTCAAAACAGAACTGCAAAAAGTTCATTTCCCATCCCACACTGGACCGTGTTTGGAATATTTCTCTTTCCAGTTTGGGTATTGCCGCCATCTTTGTTTCTGTATCACCGGCTTTGCCTAAGGATGACCAGCGGCGCCCTCTGCTGGATGGCGTCCAAACTATGACACTAAAATAAGGTTTAAGCGGACACTGTACACAGTTCTCATGTGACGGCACATTTCCGGGAAGTATGTAGTTGACAGCCATGTTGGTAGGTATCCGTAACCTCCATGATAGTTGCCATGGAGTTGCTATGACAACAATAAACTAGCTATAAGCTCAGAACTAGCTCATCGATTTAAATTTTTGAACACTCTACTCATCTTTGTGTAAAACCAACATAAATATCAGTGATATTTACTGTTCTACGAAACTAGCAGAATTATCTTAGCTAATGTAGCTTTTAGCTGCTAGCTAAGGCGGACATGTAGCCTACGTGTATGTTACATGTACTTACTCTGCCAGTAACCAAAACCTCGTTATTTACCTGAAGAGTTTGCACGTCCTTTACAAATCCGTTTAAACATTGATTGTATGCATCCATGGTGTAGTCGCTCCTCACTAGGTAGTTAACTATGTCATAGTAAACCAGAGGCAGCTTGTCCACATCTTCTGCCATGTTTCCATGACATGTTTCTCTGTCTCATACAGGTCCACCCCGACGGCAGCGATTTTGTCGATATATATTTTTCTCGCGCACTAGTCAATATATTTTCTTTTTGTTGGTCTTGAAGCCATGGCTCAGCTACGCTTGCGCTGTGCTTGACTACAAAGATGGTGGTTCATTATGATATTATTGTTTACATTATGTTTAGACACTGCGAGTTTCTCTACTCTCCCCAAACTTTTTTTGTTTTTTCCCCACTGTCTTGACTCTTTATACAGTGGCGATGTGCTACCTCAACCAAATAAATTTTTTCAAAAGTGAACTGTACATGAAGGGAATATGTTCATCCAATCTTCAGTAGAGCAAATCTTCCACTGCACTGCATGGCAACCAGTCCCAATGTGTACCTAATAATCAACAATAGTGTAAGCTGCATTCCTGAAAGAAAGTGTGTGTACGTAGGCCTCCACCACTGGCTCTAGCCCACTAGCCCAGGGGCCCACATGCTCCTAAATCCAGCCCTGAAATTTTAACACACATGCTCACTTTCCACTCTTAATTACATAACAGTAACAACAGAAAGCACAATGACAAGCTCTCAGGCGCCCACACACGTGGCGATATATCATTTATGTGTGTAAAGTATATAAAACGCTCTTTTCGTTTTACCTTTTGACACTGGGGAGTCTGGGGGACAGGAAGCCTCCTTATTTTCGGGTGACACTCTTTGCTTTGTACTTCCTGAAGTGAGCGGAGGACTGGAGGGGGGACTGCTACCCGAGACCCGGCTGGTTGTCGTTCCTCCGTGCAGGGTTTGCGGCCGTGTGGGGCTGCTCGGACCCCCACGCAGGAGCTGGTAAGGCACAGTGGCGCGGATGGGGTGCAAGCGGCTGCAGCTGCTGCCGCTCTGGGTGAACGAGCCCGGGGAGCCCGCATTGCTGCGCCTCACCCTCGGCTGCTGAAGGGAGTTACTGGGCGCTGACATCTTCCGAAACTGGCTGCTTACTCTTATCGCAGGGGGAAAACACGCACTGCCCAAGGCTGCTGCTGCTGCTGCTGCTTCCCTAGAAAAGGAGGAGAAGGTTGGAGGACTACTGAGAAAAACATCAGCCTGTTAGCGAAAAACGTTAGCTTCCTTTAAAATTTCTCAACTCCTGCTTTTAAGGAGGGTAAAAAAAAAAAAAAACGATCCGACATGACTTATTTTGAAGGAAACTTACCTGTAGGTTACTAACATGTGCTGTGGTGAACTCCAAACGTGGCATGGATAACTTTTAAAGTTGTTTTTACAACTTCTCGTTACATTTTTTTACGTGTTTTTGCTGCTCTCAAGCCGTCCCCATCCCGTTCACTCGCTTGACAGTTTTTCAGCTCGACTACTGGCTGGCGTAAGTGGGCGGGCCTTAGCTATGAGTCCCTTGGCTTCTGATTGGTCAGTCACCGTGTACAGTAAGTTCAGTGATTGGCTTCTGCCAGTTACTTTCAACCAATCAAAACTACGTTATGTTTAACGTTTTTATTTTAAGAAAATAAAATACAATCAAATGTGTAAAGTTATTAATCCTTTCTAAACTTTATTCAGAGTTGTTTTAAGTTTTCATAAAATAATTAATTGCAGTTAAAAGCTGTAGCTGCTCTGGAACTTTCATTCATTGTAAAACAATTGAAATGACAGACATACATTTACACGTAATAAATTATTTTCCCAATATGTATCTGAAAAGTTTACTTCTAAACTATCATATTGCATTTGAATTGTTTAACCAGTGCAATATAAATGTTCATCTCATTGTTTGTATACACTAATTTGACATAACTGCATACATTCAAGACGCAATGTTTACTTGTGTGTGTGTTTTTACTGCTCCTTATCCTGCATAGAAATGCTCCGAGAGCTTCAAGAAACTTGAGTCAAATTCCTCTTATGCCTTAACATGTTTAGCCGATGAATGTGGTTGGACAGTTGGGTAATGGCTGCTTTCCGATGGCAGGACACAGTTTCAACCTCAGCCTCTGAGACGGCGCACTGGACTGTTCCATGACAATGTGCCAACATATTCACACAGAAAAGCTGCACTATGCTTTAAATGATCTGTCAGCTCCAAGTAGTTTGCTTGAAAGAAGCCAGACTATCATGCAGTCTTTCATAACTCAAAGGAAGGACTTCCAGGTACCACATTTTGTTACACTACAACCACAAACCTCGGTGTATTTTAGGACTGCAACTGACGATCATTTTAGTAATCGATTAATCGGATTTTAAAAGTTGGCATATTCTGCAGATTTTGCATATTTGGTACAATATAAGAAATACAGTGAAATACGCAAATAACAATTACATTTTTTTATTAAATAATGAACATTTTGCTGCCTAAAATGCAATAATATAGCATTTCTTTAGTTTACATTTGATGATTTGTAGTAATCAGTAATCTGCATCTGAAGCAGAAAAAGCTCTTTCTGCTTCAGATCTACACAATTTAGAGCTGGACACTGGATAGAAAAAAGGTGTCCAACAGGAGATTTCTTTAGCAGAATTTGAACCAGGGGAAGATAAAACTGCAGCTTAAGGAGTTCTGAGTAGAACATGTTTACATACAAAGGTTGTTTTTTTCTTAAATTAAAAATGTATCTCATTTTTGTTCAGTTTTGGCTTAATTATTACTCAATGTGCTGTTCTTTCAGTAAATGGTCTTCTGATTTTGCATTTTCCAGATAACAATTAATTAGTTGACGATTATTTCAATAATCGTTTTGTGACAATTAATCAGATTAACCGTTTCAGCCTTAGTGTATTTCATTTAAATCTTATGCTACATACTGTCTATAACTGCCTATTATTCCAATTACAGCTGTAAGTTTTTTTTTGGTTGTTGCTACTACCTTCCCATGTTCAAGACTCTAATTTTTGCAACGTGAAAAAACATGAAAAAGGTCAGGAGTGTGAATACTTTTGCAAGACACTACATTTTTCTTTTTAGGTCTAATACTTCAAACTTTGTCCCCATTCTCTGTTTCTGAAGCTCATACTGCATAAAGTTTTTGTACTTTAAGGTGCCATGACTGAATGGGAAATGTGCGACAAACTCCTGGAGATTTATTGATTACCGATTTGAAAGATTACAAGTAGTCTGAAAACAAAAAATGACTATGTCTATGGCCTATACAAAACATTTTCATTTGATTTTTTGCACAAAATCATTTTTAGATAATGATATTATATTCTGTCACTTTAAATCCAAATAATCTGCTTCTGGCCACGCCCCCAACTCAAAATTTGCGCTCATATATGAAAATAGCTGCAAACAGTTGCGTAATTATACAACCTTACGTCTTTGAAAAGCAGAAGTGGAGCCTCCTGCACAACCAAGAAAGTTGTAGCAAGTGGTTTCTGGATGGTAAGTCAACAACAAAGCACTTGTCTTTTCCAGCAGCCATTGTACAGTCAATACAGCAGTAAAACCAGCTGACCAAACGTGCTGGAACTCAGCTTGGGTTGCTGGGTAACGAGGCAGTGGTCGTCGAATGTGACAAAAAAATCAACAGCAGACACAAAAAAAAAAACATATTGCCAAAAAAAGGGCTAGCTGGTTTTTTTAAGTGCTTAGGCTGTTTTTAGAAGCAGTTACGACCCGAATGGAAGTATAAAAATGTGTAAAAACTTAATAATTTGCATAATAAACACTGTTTTTGTGTCAGATTGTTGGTTGGATTTTGACATGAAAGTCCCAGTGTCCATTGAATTCCCTGTAGTGAGGTGAAAATTTGAAATTCTGTTGAAGTTTCCACATGAGGAAAAGGTTCAGTAAGCACAAACCCACACCATCTGCGTCTATAAAACTGAACGTAAAACAAACCATGCAAACGTACGGAAAACACCTCCATTCAACAGCACTTTGATTTCTCAACTGAGATTTATTTAAAAGGCAAAAACACAAAAAACGGTTGAAAAGGATGAAATTCCAGCCGCTCTGTGTTCCAGGGCTCACCAATTTGTCCGCCCCGATCAGAGATGGCCCACAAAGGGGAACACAGGCCTTTAGGGCCTCGGTGAACTCCTCCTCAGCACTCCATGACTAAGTGATTTAGGCAGCTATAGGGAAGGCCGCCCAATTTACAATCAGTCCCTGCGCTGGAGACCGCGCAAAGAAAGACACTAACATCATTTACAGACGACGGCTACTCCACAGATGGCGGCCATCCCTGGACTCGTGTGGTATGCATAGATTTTGGGTGCAATTTGGGCATCGGCGAGGGGAGAAAAGAAAGAGCAGGGCAGTGTGTTGATGTGGAGGTTGTAGGAGGGAGGGGAGTCGCCGTTCTCCCGTTTTTTTCTTTGAGTCAATAGTGTTCCGGCAGCTGAGCTTCTTTATGAGGGGAACAATCTGGAGGGTCTTGTCAGGGTGCCGAGCAGCTGCCGTTTTCTGGGGAGCTTCTTTCACAGACCGCAGGCCTGGAGTAGGCTGGTGAATACAGACGCACCCTCCCACACTCCTCTTCCTCCACAACGTCTCTAATCCGCCCCCCGTCCCTCCCTCCGCTGCAAACCTTTCACACTGGAGAGCATCGGTTTGGAAAAACACCAAAGCTTGTCAAGTCTAGTTTCTAACGGAGAAGTGTCAAACTCATCAAGATCACGGAGCTCCTTAAAGGTGCAGGATGTAACTTTACTTAAAAAATGTGTCTTTGTGTATAGCAAAACCCTGTTGTCACACTTTGTTATGAGTCAGATAATCTGAAAACATAAAGCTCCTCCGCCTTCTCTTTGAGCTAATATCGTCATCTGAAGAAATGCAACACTCAACCAATCAGAGCCAGGAGGAGGGACTTAGCGCTGTCAATCATGCCCATGTAATCGCTGCTAAATGTGTTAATGGTAAAGAAAAAAACTTGCCATAACAGGAAAACCTTTTATCTGTCGTCATCCATGCTAGCCAGCCTTAGCATTCACAACAGGCAAAAAGCAATGGGGGGGATGAGCAGCACTGTACAGAGGGTGATGGACAGCGCTAAGACCCACCTCCTGGCTCTGATTGGTTGTTAGCACTGTGAGAAGACAGAGGAGCTCAACGCTTTCACAGATTAGCTGTCTCATAACAAACAACATAGTGACACTTTTAACATATATGTAAAAAATATACTTTTTACAAAAGTTACATATTGTGAATTTGAAGGACCGTTTGTGCAATAACCATCAGAGGAAATGCACCACTCCCGGCCAAAAACAACCGATCAGAGCCATATCGACTGCCACAACCTGTTATGTAAAAAAAAAAAAAAAAAAAGGAAAAACAAATAACTTTCTCTGAATTTGATGGGAACTTCTTCAAATGAAATAATATTAAATGCTTTTCACATTGATGCAATTTGGCAATACGCAGATAAAAGCTGGTTTAATTTTACTTATAAAATAATGTTATGTGACCTACAAGAGGGTCCAGTGGGCCACAAAAATAGCTATGGTGGGCCAGATTTGGCCTTGGCGCCTCGAGTTTGACACGTGCTCTAGTGCAAATATCTTAGTACAATTTAAATAAGAAAGAAATAGCTTACAAGTAACTTTTCAGTAATAAATAGTAGCTAATTTCAAGTAAATAATTCCTTAATATTAATTTTTAAAAAGTGCAAATTCCACTGGAAGATTATTTCAGTTATAACAAGACATTTTCCCTTGTTATAAGTAAAATATGCAAGTTTAACTAGAAGTATTTCATCAATATTAAAGAATTATTGACTTAAAACAAGCTCATATGTGTTTCTGTAAAAATACTTATAAATTTGTTTTGTCTTATTTCAAGTGTGCCAAGACATTTGCACTAAAAACTATAACAAAAATACTTGGTAAGATTTGATGTTTTTACAGTGTGTTATTATTGTAATCGCACCCTGAACAAAACGTTTATGAGGTATGTGAAGATTTTTTTTTTTTTTTCTCCACCAGACTATGAATACGGAGTAAAACACAACAAAACTCACTTTAGAAATAATGGCACGACCTGATATCTGACTGTATATCTAAAAACCACAGCATCCTGATCCAGGTCAGACTGGAAGAGGCTGGAAACAGCACAGCCTCTTGTGATTCTCCTGAGAGTGATTTTTATTAGTAGAGCAGTAAATTAGTACTTGTTCCCTTTCTCACTTTAACATGGTTAGTCAAATCATTACCCACACTTTGATTCCCTTCTTCATATAGACCTCTGGTGCGATGCAACATTCCCTAGACTAACAGCATCACTCCAAATAACAAACATATTCATATTTTTGCTTAGTTTCAAGAGCAAATATCTTAGCAGATTCGTAATAAGATAAAACTAACTTACAAGTAACTTTTAGCAAGAAACAGAAGCTTTTTAAGTCAATAATTGCTTCATAATTGTGAAAAAGTTCCACTGGTAGATTCTAAGACTTTTCATCAGTTTATTGACTTAGACGAGCTGCTATTTCCTGCTGAAAAGTTACTTGTTAGTTTGGTTTTATTTCAAACATACGAGGATATTTGCAAAAGAAACTAGACCAACACTCTTGGTTAGATTTTGTGTTTTTGCAGTGTAACTTTCTATCCAAGCAGCCTCTTCGGAGCGGGTCGTCGCCGTCGCTCGCTGGTGTGGCGGCGCAGCGGCCAGTCTGCACCAGTTGGCTCCCGGCTCGTGTTTAGCTTCGGTGTCCGACACGCGTGTCCCGTTTAGCTGCTGTCTGCCGGCACCAGGTTCCCTGTGGTGTCCAGCTGCATGCATTTACACGCGCAGGCCGAGACCGGGCACTCTGTGTGGTCTCTGTGGAGCACATATAAACACGTTTTTATTCACAGTTAACTGTAATGTGTTAGGGCTGCAACTAGGGAGGGGAACTGACAAGAATTTATCGACTGTCCTTAATTTTTCTTTTGGGATCCATAAAATGAATTTGAATTGAATTTGATACGATTACATTATCGATCTCGCGTATCGAGTCGATTCCTCGTTGAGTTAGGAGATAAACTCTTTAATTCAACATATGCAATAAAACTTGCTCATTGTTTAAGCAAGTTTTATTGTGTAAAACTTGCTTAAACAATAAAATCCCCGTCATTTTAACACGAAATGCAACATTCTGAACATCAACAGTTTGTGTTTTTAACATAGTAAACGAGCCTCGTCTGAAACCATATTCTAATTCATTAAATATGACTGTAAATGTTGGAGATTATTCGTTCAGTATGGCGCTAATAACACAATAACCAGGAAGTGGAGGAGTTAAACGCTAACAGGGACATTCATAGCAGGGGACGCCGCAATCCTTCTACTGTGATTAAAGTTTTGAGCAACCGGCCCAACAATCGTCTTTCTTCTTGTGTAATACATATTTTCGTGCGTTTGTGCCGCGACGCCATCTTGGCTATTCTCTAAAGCAGAATACGTACCGTGTTCAATACATCACAAGTCATGGGAACCGATAACAATTCCAAGTAATTGAATTTCTGAGAACCGGTCCTCGGTTCCCATCCCCAGCTGCACTAACAACTTAACAATCGATTATTTTTAAAAACTGCACAATCTGCCAATTTTTAATTTAAACCACTATACAATTTTAGAAACACATTACACTATATGCAAGAAGAACTGCATTACACTTTACGTCGTCTCTCCACTTGAATTAGATTGTTGGGAAGAAGTCAGACTATCAGGTTATCCTTCATAACTCAAAGGCAGGACTTGCTTTCACATGTTTGTGAAGCTATTGCTGTGTTTAAATGAGCTAAACTGGTGCAGAATTATCAAATAAATTTGAAATTAAGTAAATTTATGTCTGTATTTTAAAAAAAAGAAACGTTCGACTCAACTCTGTCTTTCTGTATCGGATCGGTATCAGTCGATACTAAACCTCTGATATCTGTATCGATACGTTAAAGCAGTGAATCCCTAACTTGAATGCAATTTTTGAGTGTTAAATGTGAATTTCAAAAACATGAAAATAATTTTCAAAATGTCGCCCACCTGAACCAGCTCAGCATGTGACCGGCATGACCACCATGTCGACAGTTGTGACACCAGGTGAACCAGTTGTTGAACTGGGCGAGTTTGTTCTCCCTTGTTAAGTCCATTTTCTCATCCGACTTTCCAGTTCCTGAATCCAAAAGATTCAACATTTAAACCCGACTTTCAGCGCTGTTAGGAGTGATGTCACAGCAGTAAATGTCCAGGTGCTAACGGGTTTTAAACGGCGACCAAAGTCCAGTCACTCCTGAAGTTAAGCATTACAGCAGCTTCAGCTCCACGTTCGACTGATCCTACCTGAGCAACTGGAAACAGGTGTGCCCATGTTCATGAGGCAGAGTGCGCAGCGCGGCAGAGGCTTCCTGCAGCCAGGACAGCTGGTGACTTTTGATTTGGTGGGCGACCCGCTGACCCCGTACTGGCTGAAGCCCCGGCCCTGATGAGGCATCGCAGAGCAGCTGTAGGAGATGGACTTCCCGCAGAAATTACAGCTCACGAACACCTGCGGAGAGCAAAACACAGGACTGGGGCTGAAACGATTAATCGACTAATCATGATTAATCGATTATTTAAAGTGCTTTTTATCATAAAAACATCATAGACAGTGATTGTGAAAAAGCAATAAACATCACATTTTGTTAACATGAAATATGTTGATTGATATTCCACTTTCTACTAGGGCTGCAACTAAAGATTATTTGATTAATCAGATTAAAAAAATGGCACATTCTACAAATTTTCTATTTAACCTTTTTTTTTTTAAAATACTATATTAAAAATACATTAAAATTAGCAAATAGTTCAATAAATTTTTTAATAAGAAAATAATTGCCTAAAATTCAATACCTTAACATTCCTTAGTTAATCTGAACCAGGATTTCAGATAAACCAATTTTGGCTAAAACATATTTACAGACAAATGTGTTTTTACTTTCAATGCAAAATACATATTTTTTGTAGAGTTTTGCCTTAATTCCTGCTCTGAATTTGTTGGGTTTTTTCACCAAGTGGCCTTTATTGTGACTGTATACTTCAGTTAACGATTAATCGATTAATCGTTTCAACTTTACTTACTACTAGTCAAAGGCAACTCAGAACAGGAACTCATAGGAACTCAGTTTTTCAGCTGTTTTGAAGTTTTCTGGATGTCAACCAATTTAGTAATTGATTAATCGTTAACTGGAGTACAAAGACTTCAAAAAGGACATTTGCTGAAAGAACGACATACTAAGAGCAGAAATTAGGCCAAAAACATACTAAAATATATGCTATTCCCGGTATGTTTTGTATTTGTTTATTTTTATTATTGAATTTATGTAACCCATGTATGTTTTGTATTTTTTTTTGTTCATTTTTTATGTGTGGATGCAGGGAATTGCAAATAAAGGGGATTCAAATGAAAGAAACCTGGATCAAATTCTTAAAAACAATGTCCTATTAAGCTTTTGTTAAAATCATTTCTGCTTATTAAATGCATCGATAAGCAGGAATGTCTGAGTTTTTCACATGTTTATGTTAGAAGTATTTTTTTAAGTTGTTTAATTGCATTATTTTCTACAGATGACCAAGTATTTACAAAAGGGATGCCATGTTATTGCATTTTAGGCAATAACATGTTTATTTATTTAAAAAATCAATTAAATTGCATTTTTAATGTGTAATTGTATTTTATTAAATATGCTTAAGTTGTTAAATGAAACATCTGCAGAATGTGGTCATTTTTTTATCCTATTAATCGACAGAAGAACTGATTATTAAATTAATCGATAGTTGTAACCTAGGACTGGCATAATGAGTATAAAGCCAACAGCTTCATGCTTCCCAGCTGCCCGGGTTTACATTTTGTTGGGATTAAAGGCTCTGCAGCAGAAATGAACGTCGTTACCTGAGCTAGTGGTTTGGAGCTGGGGTCCAGTTTGCCTCTGAGGATGTCAAACTCAGCCCGTTTGTGCCAGAACCTCCATGCGTCCAGCAGGTTGCGGTAGTTCTCGATCCAGCACTGGACCCGAGGGTCTTTCAGAACGTCGCCAGGGGAACCCTGACAGCAGAGATGAGGTGTGAAAACGCCCTTTGACCTTTTCATTCCAGAGCAGTTAGCAGAGCCAAAGGCAGCCCCACGCTAGCAACATGTTGCTCTGTAAAGGTGTGGCTGTGGGTGAGTGCTTCAGTACCAATGGCATGTTAGAGCAAGACAACTAAAGTAACAATTAGGGTGTATTCAGACCAACCCAGGATTAGAGTCCTGAATCAGACTCTAATCCGTTTGTCTAGAAAGTCAGAGTTTTTGGGGAGGTCAGAATGCAAATTTGAATTCCAAAACGGACTTAAAAACCGAACTCTCATCCGCCTAAAAGCCTCGGTCTCGGTCCGGTTGAAGTGGACACTAAAACGGTAGAAAACCTTTCTGAATGCAACCTGACTAGAGACCGTTTCAAAAGCAGGAAGTTTAGCTACAGTGCAGGACATTCTGGTCAATATATCACTCTCTGCTCTGCGGGTTAACGGAGATATTTTGTCGGTTCTCATATCAACGGGTCTGCGTGCCGACACTAAGCAAGGAAAAGCAGAATATAAATGGTTTAAAGTTGTTTTGCAACTTTTTATCAGCTTGTTGTCCCATTGCTGTGGCGCTCTGCAGCTGCTGTAATTTTTAAACCTTTAATAAATGACAAAAACGGGACTGATTGCCTCGTTGGTTTGAACATTTAATCATAAAATAGGTTGACGCATGTCATATGTCTCATATATGAAGTATATGAGTCATGATTTGTTACATTTTGACAAACTAATATGTTATACGATTATGTAATTATTCACCAAGACAAAATCAATTTGCTTAGAGTCCTCTCTCGCATCTTGACAGAAACCAAACTGTTTATAGATTTATATCAAGGGAGAAAACTTACAAACATCAGCGATTTCCTCAGCTTTAATTTAAGCCATGTTTATAGAAATCGGGTAAGAAATAAAGGCGCTGCGATCATTTTTGTGACAGATTCCTGCTCATCCCGCATTGTAACAGCCTGGTTTTGTGGCCAGACTCACCGCGTTGCAATGGCGCCTGCAGGAGCGTCGCTGGCGTTGGCGGCTAACAGGCGACGTCCAAACCAGTAATGTCTATCAATGGAGAAATCCTACAACCGCTAAAATCCGACACCGCTCCGTTTTTATTTACTTTTTGTGAAGAAGTAAGGTGCGCTGGTCTTCTTCAGACATTTTGTGTTGATCTCTTCAGTAGTTCTTGGTGCAGCGCCCCCACAGGCGACGGGGGGAACAGGCTTTTCAGTTAGTTTTAGTCGTTTGACTCAGTGCGGTGTGAATGCGAACTACAAACAAATGTTGCAATTTCAATCGAACCGAGTCAACCGGACTATCCGGTCTGAATACACCCTAAATAACACTTTGATGTTCTAGTGTCGCTTCATCGGAATAAGTAGATTTGCAAGTTTAGTACATTAAATTTATTTTTTTTCCTCTTACATTTATTGTAAGTAATTCCTTTGCAAAATGAAACTTTCTAGAGAAAATGTTACGATTCACTGGTATTTAGCTGGAAACTACTAACTACATATCATCTGGGGTATTATAGATGACTATTTTAGTAATCAAATAATCTACTGGATATTCTGATGATTAATCAAGTAATCAAGTGAAACATTATCGCGTTCCGTAAGCTAGCAAAAGAAACATAAGGAAGAGAAAACATAAGGAAGAGAAAATGCTAGTGTTCATCAGAGTACCTTGAGCATGCAGAAGCTGGCGGTCTGGACGTCCCCGGTCCGGTCCACATAGCTCTCCATCAGATCGACGCCATCTTTGGTGAGTCCGGTCAGCAGGATTCCCTCCAGGTTTCCTGCCTCCTTCATCTCAGTGGTCAGTTTGTCGATGTAACGAGGCAGCTGCAGAGGGAACAGCAGCGGACTCGGACGCTTCATTACATGTGATACTCGGCACCTCGATGTGCTGCAGGAAGCTTCGCTCTGATTACCTGAGCATCGCTGAGAAACATGCAGGCGAAGGCGACTCTGTCCCGGACGGCAACGTTGCTCTCATACTGAAACAGAAACAAAGGAAACGCAACATAATGCTTCTCTGCCAGGACAGAGGGGGGGGAGCAACTAGTTACATTTACTTAAGTAAGTTTTTGGAAAAAGAATTATTTTTACTACGCTGTACTTTTTATTTCTACACTTGAGTAAAATTTATGGATTCTCCAGCAACTGAATGAAAAACAAAAAAACTCCCCAGACACAGACACACACCTGCAGTTTTCGTCAAAGTTTCATAAACTTTATATTGAAAGCAAAATATATTTGGCCTAATTTTGTTATTGTGTTACTTCTATTAACTTTTTTCATTTTAAAATGCCAAAATAAGCTCATTTTTAAACTGTTTTTAATCTTTTTCAAGCACATTTAACACTAACTGTTCAGGTAATTATTTAAAAATAGATAGAAATAAATTAAGTATTTTAATATTTATTTCAACCCATGAAAAAGGTGGAACATTTCACTAAAATCCAGGAAATTTTTACTCAAAAACGTAAATATTTTTGAGTGGGGAAAAAAAAAAAAAAAAAAAATTCAGTAATAGCCAAAAAATTACATTTGGCTAAATACAGTAAAAGTTATGGAAGAAAATTCTTGCTTTTGTTGCTGGAAATAAACTTAGAAACATTTCACAGACTTAAAAAATTAAAATGTAAAAGGTAAATAACTAAACATTTAGGCAAACGTAAAATATTATATGTTTTTTTTATTGTTGTGCAAGTAAATGAGAAAAAATTAACAATATTTTAGTGTTTTTAAATGAAATGTTGTCCCCTTAATACTTTTAGCCTGGGGAAAGTATTTGTGATTTTGGCCTTTGGACACCACTGCTGTAAGTTTTGCAATTTTTTTTTTTTTTTACCTGGAATAAATTTTACAATGTTCTCTACAATAAAATCAATAGAATATATTTGATTGCATTCCTTATCATCTTATCATACAATAAAAAGTAAATGTGCAGTTTTTTTTTAAGACTGCATGGGAACTCCTGCTTGTGTTTTAAACTTTGAGCCTGAACAGTGACATTCCAGGGACAGCCTGATCTGATCTGGAAACACTTCTGAAGCCAGGCAAACATCCACAGCAGCTCATCGTTCCTATAAACATCCAACCAGCCCGGCTTTGAAATGACTCACTGGATCGTCTTATCTCACTACGCGTTTTTACCAAGAAAAGGTTTGAGAGAAATTTCAGTTGAAAGGGAAAACAAACATGGATTCTGGCCTGGGCCGCAGTTTCTCCTTTACACAACAGTTTTATGACTTATAAAGCCAACAGTGGAAATGGAAAACAAGTCTCTTCCTGTGCACCTGAATTTTTTCCCACATAAAACCACCGAAGTAACCCCAGCCAACTTATTACTGTGTTAAGTATAAATAAACCTCTTTACGGAGTCAGAACAAAAGGGCCACTGTCTTAGCTTTTCTGTATCGACTAACTGGCTCACTAAAAGTCGATGGCGCAGATATTTACCAGCACGCCGTCGTAGGCTCCAGGCTCACTGGTGAGGAAGGCGAACATGACGCAGAGGTAGGGATTCTTCAGCTGCAGCCTCAGAGAGCTGCACATCTCCCTCCACAGGGAAGACTTCTCGTCGGTGTAGCCCGACAGCGCCATGGCAACAACGTTCAGGTTCAGGTCGCCTGTAAGTAACACGAAACTATTGATACAGAGTCGTTCACAGCCTGCTGTTAAGGAGAAAAACCGATAAAAGACTTTATTTATACTTCAGTTTCTTCATCTAGAACTGGGGTCCAAATCCAGCCACACAGCTTTATATGTGGCCCTCTGGACTTTACAGCTTTTAATTATAATTTTATGAGTCAAATCAAAGCAGTTTTTATCTCTATACTGCCATATTACATCAATTAGTCCCTCCAGTTTTTCAGGAATCCACAATCACCAAAATTCATGCAATAATCAACAAATTCCCACACTTTTGCATGCTAATAATAGTAATAATAAAGTTTTTTATAAAGTGTTTTCAAACAGAGTGCTGAACAATTACAAGGAGATAAAACTACAACAGAACAATACAGTTTATAATGAATAAATGTGAGTTTATTGCAATTTTTCAGTAAAAACGGTCAAAAACATTGGAGTTAAGTGATGCAACCTCCCACCTGCAGGTGGCACTATAACTACGTTCTGCTTGGTGTAAAGTTATCCAGGAATATTTATATATTTTGTACAGATTTTATTTAATTACTGCTCTGAATACGTTAGATTTATTGAGGAAATATTTCTTTTTAATATGTATACTCTAGTTAATGACTAATCAGTCGACGATTATCTGAACAATCGATTAATCACGATTAATCCGATTGCACAACTAAACAAAAGGTAGTAAAAACATTGCTAATCTGCAGATTACATTATGTTTTTTTCAAAGAGTTATTACATATGTTTGCCAGATTAAACATATTTTCTCTGTGTGCAGGGGAATCAAACATTCAGTAGGAAATAAAGCAGCGGCTCCAGCAGACACGGCTCTGTTGACACACCGTATCCAAAGAACGGCTCCATCAGTCACGAACAAGAAACGCAGCAGAAAATTCTTGACCTACATAAGTGAAATGTTTCCTGGTCACACGTGTGTAAACGGCAGCACCGTGAACGCACCGTGTGCAGTGGGGAAACATGACTCCGGCCGCCACATTCTGCTTTATTCTCCCTATAAACTTTATTTTACTTTATTTAAATATTCCGTTTGATTTTTAACTTGATTTGTTTCCACATGTGTATTCATAACACATGTGGAAACACTGGCTGATTTGTTGAAGGGTTCATCAAAATTAGTGATTCGCCCTAGCTCAGACTTTGGGGAGAATATCTTTAATACAACCAATAAATCCAATATAAACACAAAATATAGAGTTTGATGAATACAGCAAGAAGAAGAGAAGTAAAATATTTCCATAAATAAACTCCTAAACCTCATAGATTGTATTGAAAATAGGATATTAAAGTGTATAAAGTTAAATTACTACTTTTGGTAACAAAGTGTAATTCAACTGCAAGCACATTCGATCAATATCCCATATTTGTTGCGTCGTTCTTTTGGTACCTTATCTGCATTTTATCAACTTGGATAGTATTTTAAAGTTAATTTGTAACCAGTTTGTCTATTTAATATAATTTATTTGTTGTCACTTTAGTACAGCATATAGAACAGGCACATGAATATCAAAACATGGCTTTAATTACAGATTTTTAATAATTATTAAGTCGGTAAGTGATATATTTAATTAAGCATGTTGTCATGAGATTTCAGTTAAAAGCTGAAAATGTCAGTTATGAGAGAAACTCTTTACCAAAGAGCTTCCTGCATTTTACATGTTTTAGTTGAGTTTGCCGCCACCTACTGGCTGAAAATGGAAACATATTTGATTATCGGAGATGAGGAACGCAAATGGCGTCCAGCTTGTTTAATTCCTAAATTTTGTTTCCATTTTCACAGTCTCCATGCTGGATAAATTTAATGTTCCAGGTCTTTACAAGCAGAATTCATGGCATTACAGGAAATTTAAGACTTTATTTTGAGTTATATTTCCTCTGGAGGACACAGACAGTTTATTCTGTAATACAGAAATGTTCTAGCCTTGAGGAGGGCTCATTCAGCCTCGATGCTCCGCTCACCTTTTTCGGTGATGGCTCCCTTGCTGAGGATCTGGATGGCGCGGCGGATATCCAGGTTGAAGAGAGCGATGGCCGCCGCTCGCTCCCACTCGCGTTCCTGCTCCAGAGACCGCAGGAAGGTTTCCACGTCGATGTCCGGACCGCGGCTGATCCATCCGCAGAGCCGCAGGGCGAGGCAGCGCTCGTCGCTCTGGAAGCGGGTTACGTCTGTCTGCCGGTCCGAGCCGCTCCAGCACATACGGCTCTCCGTCGTGCCTTCAGGAAAACAGAGAATTAAAGAGGAGCGGCAATAAGGACCCAGATGGATGTTTCAGGTAAGACTTGTTTTCTTACCTGAGCTCGTCTTCACAATGTTCTTGATGCCGGAATAAACCACAAACTGCTTGTTTCCTTGCAGTTTTAGCTCCGCGTCCTCTGAGCACTGCTTCATATGTGATACTTAATAGGAAACATAACAAACGTTCCAGTTTTGATGAAAGACGAACTGACTCAATATTAATATGTGTATTGATCGCACTACTGGTATTGAGAATGAACACATAAGATCCATAATGGCAGATCTATTCAGTCCTCCAGAGCGCTGCTGCTGGGGTCCTGACTAAAACCAGGAAGACGGAGACCGTCACCCAGATCTACAGTCCCAGGATAAACTACAAAATGCTGTTAGTTTATAAGTCACTGAACGATTTGGCTGCACAATACAGTAAAGATCTGCTGTTGTTGTCATAGCAACCTTCCAGACCTCTCAGGCCTTCTTGTTCTGGTTAGAACCAGAACCAGAACCAAACATCTAGAAGCAGCAGTCAGCTTCCATGCACCACAAATCTGGAGCAAACTTCCAGAAAACTGTAAAATAGCCGAAACACGGAGTTCCTTTAAATCTAAACTAAAAACTAACAAGTTTAGAGTTGCTTTGAAACATAATCAGTGAAACATTAATCAATAATCTGGTGTGTGACCAAATGTAATGTTTCAATTGTTTGCTGAGTGTTCTATAACTTTTTGTATTTTTGTGTTTTTATGATGTAGAGCACTTTGAAATACCTTGTTGCTGAAATTTGCTATACAAATAAAAATTTATTTCATTTGAAAGATCAATAAACTTTAAATACTAACAAGCATGTAATGCTGCAGCAGGAAGACATTTTAAATATCCAAAATAAACAAACAAAACAACAGAAACAACAAATAAAATGAATTATGAAATCTCTGCAAACAAAACTGACCTTCGAAAAAAAAAGGCCAGTTGAGACCAAAACACCAGACTGAAGATTTTCATCATCCAGTTTTTGGCAGAAAAAGAAAAACGATGAAAAATGCTGTTAGAAATTATTGAGCTTATTTTAATTTATCATGTAATTCATTCATTTACTGCTTATCACAAAAGGCCTAGCATTAGCTATTTGATAAAAACAAAGCAAACGTTTTTCACAAAAAGGTAATCTGCACCCTGTTGGGTTTCATCCATCGTATTATAAGCCTGGCGGGCCACCAGGCTGTACTTTCGCTTCCACCAGACTAAGTATTGCTTGTTTATTTATTTATTTTTTAAATGTTTGTCTTTGATTCTAGTTGGTGATTAGATGTCATTAATAATGACTTCCAGTAACACATAACTGCCTAACTGTATTTTCAAATTTCCTGTCAACTTTAAATTAAAAACACGTAGCCGAGGCTTCTACCGGGCTTGGCTGGTTTTCAGGGGGAAACCCTGCCCTGCATCTAAAAACATTCACAGGTGCGACAGGTTTCATAGTGAAAGGATATAGAACAGGTCAAACCATAAAGACCTGAGCTGCGGGTCGCTCCCTCCGGCCAGCAGGTGGTTCCTCCAAACCTGGACGGTGTCGTGTCCGTACCTGGACTGAGCTCGCTCCCTCATCTTGGTGGCGATGTCTTTCTCGGCCGCGCCGTCCGTCCCTTCGGCCTTGTCCTCGACGCAGCTGTACAGGTGTCGGCCGCAGGCCCACATGAGCGACGCCGTGGAGCTCCAGGCCAGAGAGATGCGCTCGAACACGGTGAAGTCGGTCATGACCCGGTTGGCGGCGGAGACCACCACCATGCGGTTTTGGGAGGAGGGGTGCCAGGCGAAGCTGCCGATCTGGCTGTTGCAGGGCTGCACGCTTCGCTCGATGATGGTGGGCTCCGTCTCGTCGCCGATGGGGGTGGGAGTGTGCTGCATGTCGTACAGGCGGATGACGTTGCTGTCGCGCGTCAGCGTCGCCAGAAGGCCGGTGCGAGTCGGACACCACGCCACCTGGTGGCAAGAGAGGAAAACTGGGATCAACAATATAAACAATAAATCTGTAAAAACATCTGAATCGGCCGATATCTGTCATTTTTAAACATATAAGTGTTGGTCGGATAACTTAAACTGTTCTGATCTTTATTTCCATCCATTTCTCCCACAGTCAAGTTCAAGCACTTTACAGGCACTTTTAAGGTAAGTTTTCAAACTTTCCTGCACCACACTTTGGAGATAAAAACAATACAAATGAAGTAGGAATGCACCGATTACAGTTTTATGGTCGACTGCTGGTTACCAACCTGCTGATTCCGATTTTGGCCGATGCCAATTTTTTTGTGTCTGAATTGTCGCTAAATATACAAAAACAGCAAACCTCCCCCACTGCAGAGCAGAAGAGAGCAGTGGCTGATTTTTAGACCTTTGCTGAGGTGGATAAGATCAGCCGATCAACGATCTCCCAAAAGTAAGGAAAATGGCAAAGGTAAATCAATTTAAGTAACAAAGACAGTTTTAAATTTCTGATTATTAGATGTGAATATCCCTAAATCAAGATTTGGATTTGATTGTATCCCTTTTTGGGCCTTATCACCTTTACTTAGTTTTATCTAAGAATAACTTCTGGTTTTATGTTTGATGTTTTTATTTTGAAGTGACCATTCGTTTTGTGTGGAACGGCAGTTTCTTGTTTTTAGCAGCCCCTCTGATAGCGGCACATGATGTAAATAAGAACATGTTTTAAACATGTATTTTTTACATTATGTGCTAAGACTAAAGTTGTTTTTAGATAACATTTTAAGTTTCAAACTCTTCTAAGTTTAGTTTTTTTGGGCTTAGACTTTTGTAGTGTATGCATTTCCAGCTCTTACAGTGAATTTTAAGGTTTTAAACCTGCATGTTCATCAGTAAAGCCGTCCTTCTTTGTGAGGTATGCTGCGTATAACATAATTTATTAGAGTTATTAATGTAAAATGTTGTTTTGAAACATCTCTCTCACACATGCCTGAATATTCAGAGAACAAAATACGGATTTAACAGAAGAAAATGTAAAATGTCCTATTTTAATAACATCGTTTAACGTATAAAATATAAGACAATCTTTATTTCAATTACACAGATCAAAACGCCACTGAGAAATTCGGAAAAATAATTATTAATCACATTCAAACAATCTAAACAAATTGTGTAAAGGTAAATAACCTTCCTGCTTAAATTAAAAGCTTACACACAATATGCAAAGAAAGTCACAAAAAAATGTCCACACTAATTTCTCTGGCATTTAGTAAATAGAAATAATTTTGGTAATTCTCCCTGACCTAAAACAAGAAAAGTTTTATCTTCTCTCACTTCAGACAATAATAAAAAAAAACATGTGTGTGCATCTTTTTATGATTTATTTATTACTCATAACTTTTTTCTGAGCTGAAGCTGGAGTTTTTATTTTTGCACTCTGGTATAAAGTAGAAGAAACCCAGCAGTGTTACTCTCTTAAAAAGGCTTTCATAACTCAGGAGCTCCACTGCTGTTCTTAAACTGGACCTTGTACCTTTATTGTGTTTACTTTTTTTTGTTTTATTTTGTTTATTCAGTTTCATGTTCATGTCAAACTTTTCTCTTGTAGCGTTAAGCCTTATTTGATACATTTCCTTAGAAAATAAAGAGGTTATTAATCTTGAAGAACTTCCTGTTTGAATAAATCAATAAAACAGAGAAACCGTCAGACCATACCTTAGTGAGAGGCTTTGGCTGCTCTGTGAGGGTCAGCACCGGCTTCTCAAACTTCCTCAGGTCCCAAATGGCCACCTGGCCTTCGAAGAAGGACGCCACGCGGTCGGGAAAGTGCGGATCGACCGTCACCCCCTGGATGGCCTTAGTGTTCACAAACGTTTTCTGGCTCGTGTTCCTCAGGTCAAATATTGCGAGGTTCCTGTGCATGCCAGCCAAGAGCAGCTTCGTGTCTCGAAGCAGCCAGCAGAGGGACAGGCAGGCGTCGTTTTGGCCCAGCTCATACAGTGGCTTGGTCACCACCGTGCTGGAGTCCAGATCGACAGACGAGAGGCGGATTTTCTCAGCTGCTACGCTGGTTTCTGGGGCAAATTTACTGCTAATATCCCATATGAGGACAGAGAAGTCTGCACGGTGCTTATCCAGCCCAGCTGCTAGTAGGTTGCTGTCCACCGGGTTCCAGGCTAACGTGTTGCACTGCCGGGCATGTTTGGGCACAAACTCTTTCCCCACCAGCTCTTTACACGTAGAGTTGTGGTTCTGGCCCAAACTGGTGAGCACAACTCTGCCGTTAGCTTGTCCCACAGCCAGCAAACATTCAGGCTCATGTTTTGGGTACCAGGCCACACATTTCATGTATGGAGTGTCAGAGTTTATGGCTAGTAATGTAGCAGCAGTTTCCTCAGAGAGGGAGAGAGTGCCGGGTTTTGTTTCGGTGCTGCCCACAGGTCCGATGCTGTACAGGCCCAGCTCAGAGTCGCAGATGACGTAGCGGTCCGGGTGGTGAGGAGACCACAGGATGTCCGGCTTTGAGCCACTCATGATGGAGAAACAGCCAGGAGGATTTCAGGAGAGTCCGACTTCTGCAGCCTGAAGAAAGTCACACAAAGACACAGAAGAATTAAACATTTAAATTTAAAAATGAAGAATCTCTAGCCTCAGAAAAAAACAACAGTATACGTGATAAAACTAATAAAACAACACTATGACTGTGTTACACGTAAACTTGTATTTTGAACAGACAAAAAGTAAAGCAAATTATATAACCACTGACATGCAATTTTACATTATTTTTAAAAGAAGCATGTAGAAGATACAGGATCTTATGATTTCCTTCCCCTCTCATACTCATAACCTACAAACGTTTAAAAGCTGCCTGATTTTGTTACTTTGTAATTATTTTATATATATTAAATTATTTCCTAGAGAACCTTTTCTACTAAGTACTTCTTTTTTTTTACACTTAAGTAATTAATTAGTTTACTAGTGAAAGTAGTGCTATTCTTACTTTAGTAAAATGCATAGATCCTCTGGCTACATCTACCTGTAAACTCTATTTTTACTGTCAATCACCAACCGGATTTATCTGGTAATGGAGAACTCTGTGTTTTGCTCAGAGACCGTTAGACATGTGACACACGGGTCCATAAGCGTTCACTGTCCTCTTAAAGTCACAGCAACGTGTTCATTAGCTGAAATATCATTGAAATTTAAGCGACTAACTTTAATCCGAGAAATCAAAACGGCGTTAAATGATTAATAAGAGTAAAGTTCCTACAAATTACATTATCCATGTGTGGCTAAATCGTTTGGAGGGTCACAAAAAGCCAAATGTTTCACTCGGTAGAAGAAGAGTTCAAAGTTTGTTGACAAGCTAGCTCCGAACTAACGCTAAGGAGAGCAGCTAAACCGCTTCCTGCGCTTCCCAAACAGCTCAATACGGAAGTCAAAACTATTTTTACGACATACGATTAACAACAGTACTTACACCGAGCGCGAATAAACTACAGGAAGTTTCACGTTTTGATGTACACATGTCTCTAGGAGGAAGGTTGCAACACCGCGAAGATGTTGTGTGTCACACCAAAACAAGTCCGTGTTGTGTGACGTGTTCACCACGTCAAGTTCCGCTGGGTGGAGCGGCTTTACATCAACCGAGTGGGAGAAAATATTTACTTTGATATAACTGGACGAACGGCTGGTAATTTTAAATGCGAAATTTTACCATTTCGTAACTGAAATAATACATTTATTTACAATACTCAACTTTAGGGACACAGTTATTTGCTGAGGTGGCTACCCAAAAAAGTCAGAGTATCTTTGCTCAATTAAAAGTAAAAAAAAAATAAAAATAAAATAATAGGCGTCCAACAATTTAGCCAAGTAAGAGTAAAAATTATTAAAAATAAATAAATAAAAAAGGCGACTGGAGAACCACGTATTTGATTAAGTAATGTCAAATAATGTGATCAGACAGACAAAAATATAAAATACTACGCAAATTATTGTATTTTAAAGACTAAAACGGAAAATAATAATAATAATAATAATAATAATAATAATAATAATAATAATAATAATAATAATAATAATAATAATATTACAATTTTAGGCATAGATATGTTAGAAAATAGTGACAAGGAACCCAGTGACAAAACAAATAGTATTAGAACAACAAAGCCTGTGAACAAACAAGAAGTCTCACTTTTACATGAATTGTAGGTCTGTGCCTGCATCTGCTGCATTTTTGTTTAAAAAATGTTTGTTCTTCACTTAGTAAAGTAGAGCATACAGAAATATTTTTCAAATAAGAGCAGTGATACTTTATAATAACACACATTGTAATAAAACTTCCATTACATGTTTTTTTTTGTTTGTTTTGTTGAAGTTTCAAAATAAAACTTTCCAACTACCATTAAATATTTTAACTAAGTTGAATGTGAATTTCCAGCATTAAAATGGTCCCATTTAAAATACATCATAGAATAAAAATGTGTGTGCATTTCATAAACTGCGCTGTTTCTCTTCTCTTTGTTTCTAGACAGACTATTCTCGACTGATGAAAGAAAAAAACATTTTTCATTTTTTAAAAACACTGTGGCTCTGCTGACTCTTAAAGATGAATTCAGTTACTTTAATAAATAATTTTCTTTATCATGCTAATTCATTGATAACAGTTTTTTCCCTCTCTTAATACTTAAATTCATGAATACTTACAAATGGTCACCACTAGAGGGCGCCGCATGCGACCAATTTGATAAAGAAAATGACCCTACAACTTTTTAGAAAACTGAATGTCATGAACATTATCTGAGACAAATAGAGGTTTTTAAAATTATTGGTTTCTGCAATGGGAGTGTAAAATTCACCCTTGAAATGATCAAAAACTGAGAACAATATAACTAAAATAACTATTATTTTATATGTATTTATGCATCTTCTTCTTGAATCCAGACAGCTGAATAAGCTACAGGCATACTTTGAAGAAAACAAAAAAACTGGATTACTCTACATTTTTTAAATTCAGCACAGACAGAAGTTGTCATCTTTGGACCAGAACCTTTAAAACAGAAAGTCAGCTTTCTCAATCATTTGATCTTTGACAACATTAAGTAAAGAACCTCGGTTTTGTTTATTTAATGAAGTTAAATCCCATGATAAGCAGGTTTCTCAGGTTTTCTTCATTTATCTCTGGGATATTTACAAAATTAGAAACATTCTGTCCAGAAGTAATGATAAAAACTAGTCCATGCATTTGTTGCTTTATAGCTGGACTATTGTAATTCTTTACTATCAGCAAGTCCAGAAAATGCAGTTAAAATGGGAGTTTTCCTCTCCTCTGTCGCCACATGTTTGACAGACTGGTTAAAAGTCAACGACACAACGGAAACGAATGTCGACTGTCGCTGCGTTCGCATCCAGGAATGAATGGTGCAAGTCCAAGACTCAGTCTGCTGGGTTTCCTTAGATAGAAAACATTTAAAACTGAATAATTGTTTAGTAGTAGCGTTAGCTTATTACATACTGGCAAAAACGTTGGTAAAATATATTGTCTTTTTTGTCATTTGGTGAATTTTTATTTTGCCAAAACCCTTCAACATAAAAATGTTTCTTTAAAAACCAAAGTTAAATTATTGTCATGCAAAAAGTAAGAGTAATTTGTGATAATGTGACTTCTTGCATAAAGTACTTTATTGTGAAACATCTTGAAGTGATAGAACTAAAAATCTTTAAATGTTTTTGTCACAGATTCAATTAGCAATGCCAGAATAAAAACCACAAAATAATCGTCCACTATAAAATACTCCATGTTTCTCTTAGCGTTGTTCACATTTATGGGCTTTTGAATGTGCAGAAAATATAGACAGCTCTGGGGAAAATGAAGAGCCCACTGCACTGAAGCCCATTGAAAACCTCCTGGTTATTTCATCAAATGTTGATTTCTGGACTCTCCCTGAGTTAAAACATCAATATTGTTGTTTCTAAATGAACATGAACTTGTTTTCTTTGCATTATTTGAGGTCTGAAAGCTCTGCATCTGTTCTTTTTATGAAGTCTATGCGAAAATTGAACCTGGACACTTTATTCATCTCACCTGCTCAGCCAAGCCAGGTGACGGTCTCCTCCTCCAATCATCAAGCGTCGCCCCCTTGATGAGGTCCAGCTGTTCGAGCTTCAGCCTTCCTCCACCCTCCGCCTTCAGCTCAAGACTTCTTCAACATCCAGTCAGTCTTCGGCATCCTCTCCACCGCCAGTGTCCGGGCCCAAGGGGGGAAAACGTCTCTAATCTTCATACACAGCGGCTCGTTCTCTCCGACAGCGGTTACCAGGGCAACGTCTTCCTCCTGGGTCCGAGCGCCAAAGACTTTCATCCATCCATCCATTTTCTAACACCCTTGTCCCTGGTGGGGTCGGGAGGTGCTGGTGCCGATCTCCAGCTAACGTTCAGGGCGAGAGGCGGGGTCACCCTGCACAGGTCGCCAGTCTGTCGCAGGCCAAAGACTTTCATTTCAATTAAACTTTCTTATACCACTCTCTCTCTCTCTCTGTGAGTCTTTCCTGGCTGAATTGACCATTTCTCATTTTCTGCAAATAAATACAACATTTTTGCTTGAAATTTTGGAGACATGTTGTCAGTAGTTCATAGAATAAAAGAACAATGTTCATTTTACCCAAATATATACCTATAAAGAGTAAAATCAGAGAAACTGATCATTTTAAATTTTCTCTTAAGTTTTTTCCAAAGCTGTATAGAAAGAAAAAATGTGTCAATGTCGACTTTATTTTTTTTATAGAACTTCACAACAAACCGGCTGCACCGAAATCCAAAAACAATAAAATAATAGGAGTAGTTAAAAAGAAAAACATGCAGAAGACATGAACAAAATTATTAATTAATAAAAAAAAATCAAAAAGATTTAAACAAATCCCAAATGACTATATTTTCACTACATCATTTGAATGTTATTCAGATGAGCCCAATAGCTTACAGTTAAAAGCAGGATGTTCATCTCTACTGTTGTCCCATTATTGCTGAGGTTTCCTGACAAATTTTAAATAAATGCTCTACTAAATCTGACTAGATTAGATTAGATTAGCCAAAAAATGTTCTCCAGTATTAGTAGCGCTACCTCAACATATTTTTACTCAAGTTAGTCTGAAGTTTGCAGATTCCTCCCATCGGCGTCTGAAAACCAGTAAATAGTTAACAAGACAGTTTCCCCATAACATAAGTGAACTAATCTGCCACTGGAACCAGAACCTTTTCATTAATATGAAGGAATTACCGACTTCTGTATTTTACTTTTAACTTAGTTTGTCTAATTTCAAGTGTACAAAAATATTTGCACTAGAAACTAGACCACAACTATTTGGTAAGATTTTGTGTTTTTGCAGTGAATTACATCAAATATTTCTAATGTGAAGCTTACGATTTTATTTCATTTTTATCAGCTTCATATTTTCTTCTGAAATAACAAAGCCCAACATTACTGTGACTCACCCAAGATTAAAAGGTTGGCAGTAAGCCACGGCGTATCAGCTCGCCTGCTGCTCCTCTGCTCACGTCGGTCGGGTTTATAAAGACCCGATGTGGTGGGAACGGAGAAATGCCCTGAAGAGCCTCAGATGAATGAACAAGAGTCACTCTCCATCACTAAATGAGGTAAAGCAACATTCCAGTCCATTTAAAACCTTTTTCGTTTTGTTTAAACTTTTATTTTTTTTACTTGTTTGCAGAGAAATGCAAAGTTTTAGCTGCAGTATTTGACATCATCAGGTAGAGGTGGACACAGTGCCCAAAAATTGTACTTAAGTAAAAGTAATTTCTTAAGTAACGTTTTACTTATGAAATTACTCGAGTAAGGGTAAAAAAGTTTGTGGTAAAAAGTACTGATCAAATGATCATTCATTTAATATTTAAAAATTAAATGAATGATAGGAGCAAAATATGAAGTTAAGTGGAAATTTTGGTATTTTCAGGACCAAAATGACAATAATTCATACAAGTAACAAAATATAACAAGGTCATGCAAAATATTTTTTTCCAAATCAGTTTCTTTCAATAAAAAACTTTTGAAACTTTAACAGAAACTGCAGGTGTGTGTCTGTGTCTGGTGAATTTTTGGTTAAAACATGTTTGTTTTTCATTCAGTGGGTAGAAAATCAAGTGAGAGCAGAAATACTTCACAATAAAATGACTAAAGTAAAAGTAAAAAGTACAGCGTAGTAAAAATACTTCTAAAAAAAGTTACTCAATTAGATGTAATGGAGTAAATGTAAACCCGACTCTGCTGTTCAGTGTTTAAATCCAAAGTGAAAGTTGTCGTTTACCTGCAGTTCTATGAAATGAATGACTAACTTCACTTAATTTAAACGTCTGATCCATTTTTGTCCGGATTCTCTGAATCTACAGTCATGCAAACGCCGGCTCTCTGCTTGTTTTGTGTTTTAAACACTTATTTCTTGTATCAGTCTCTCCACCTGCTGCAGCTGCTCAGTTTGAAAATGTTCCTGCACAGAAGTCCAATCAGAGGCCTGGGGCTTTGGCTTCTCCTGCTCGCTCTCACGCAAGGCGCCTCAGGCCAGAGGAGGAAGGAGGCAAAACGTAGCAACTACAAACTGCAAGACGACGGAGGAAATGGTATCTTTGTTACGAAGTCTTTGTATCCCGTTGGTGAGTTTAATTTACTTGATTACTGACAGATTAAAGTGGGTAACATTTATTTGTTGGTAGGTCTCTAAAAGTCATGTTCAACCTCTGTTAACAGTTGTTTATTTTGAACCTCAAAGGACTTTGTTTTGTTTCCAAACTTTCACCCACATCGGCCTCTTGTATTTATATTACTGACAGCTAATCAAACACACACACACAAAAAAAACACAATCAACTAAAACAAATACACACTTCACACCAGCTACAATTAATTCACTGCAAAAACACAAAATCTTACAAAGTAGTTTTGGTCTAATTTCTAGTGCAAATATCTTAGTATACTTGAAATAAGACAAAATTAACAAGTAAATTTTCAGCAAGATGTAGGAGCTCGTTTTAAATCAATAATACCTCAATATTGATGAAGAACTACTAGTTAAATTGGCAGATTGTTTCATTTGGATCAAGACATTTTTCCCGTGTTATAAGTGAAATAATCTGCCTACTTTTTTTTTTATCAGTACTGAGGAATTATAGACATAAAACAAGCTCCTAAATGTTGCTGAACAGTTACTTGTAATGTAATTTTGCCTTTTTTCAAGTGCATTAAGATACTTGCAGTAGAAACTAGATGAAAATTACTTGGTAGGATTTTGTGTTTTTGCACTGTTAAACTCTTTGATGGATAGTTATCAAAATCAACAAAACAAACTTCAAAATGATTTTTAAGTCCTTAACAACCCGATCATCAATTCATAAACTTCAAAACCTATTTCAGTATAATCAGTTTATACCGTTCAATGAACTGACCTAGAGGGATAAAGTAGGAAAAGTAAATTTCCTCTACTGCCAACAACATAAATCCACCATTAAATTTAAAACTAACTTGGGTAATAACTCACTGGAACCACCTAAATTATTAGATATATTAATGAAAACAACTAATACCAGTTATCCAGACTATTTTAAATAACTGTAACACACAAATATTTAGTCTTCTGTCATAATCATACTTCACTGTGCAAAGTTAACAGACCACACTGGAATCTTTAATATAATGTTTTTACACATTTTCTTTGTTCACTCGTTCTTACTGACCTTATTCATCTCGTTTACCTCATAAAGAAAAAACAAACAGAAATGCAGGACAAAACTGACCTAAGGAGCCATATCATAGCAAACACTCCTGAACCATCGGGATATCAATTTCATGACAATAAAGTCATCCTGTAGCTTTGTACGACGCATGCAGCAAATTCTTCATGTTTCCTTGTTTTTCCAGCGCATCCCTTTGAGCTCAGGCCACACTTTGTTCAAACTAATGGCAGCTACTTCTCCAGAGCGGATGCAACCTAAAGCCGTGTGTGATGTGTGCAACCAAGACTGCCAAGAAATGTGCACGTCTCTCTTTTTTTTTTTCTTAAGCAGGTTTTAGTAACTTGTAGGAAACTTGAACCCACCGGTGAAGAGAGTGAGTGACAAGACCCAAAAGAAATATTATGTCTGTACTGGGATTAGGGCTGTTGAAAAATAATATTTTTACGATGTTTTCTTTCTCTCTCTCAGCGCCATTCCTACCGTTCGCTCTAAAACCGTGACAACTCAATTCCGACGCCACAAAACCTGTCGTAGTCCAACCACCACACCGCAAAATTCTCCCCCAAACTGACAAAACGCCGCACGATTCAACGCCAAGCTGCTAGCACTTCGCAACAACTCATAGGTGGAAGCAAGAGCGCTGCGCACCACAAATAATCATCCGGGCAGAACACGGTGCGCTACATAATAAAACATAATTTAACTAAGCTTCGAGGCAGATACATTTTTCTCGAGGAATTTTAATAATCGAGGTACTTGAGTCATTCGAGGAATTGTTTCAGCCCTAACTGGGACTGAAGTTACTTGTGAGCAAGAAAGCATCGTCACAACTGAAAGGTTTTTGGTTATAGATCCCAAATGTAATGAGCCACAAGAGAAACTCAGAGAGATTTTTAATGGCAATAAATGTGAAATTCAGGAGCTTAAATACCAGGGAGCTGAATTACTGGAGGCAGTTGATTAGAAACAGGGAGCAGCTGTGTGGAGGGACCGGGCAGGCAGGCTGAGGGAGAGCAAAAGACACAGAGAGCAAACATGACAAAAGAGAGAGGAATACATAATCTAAAAGATATAAAAAATAAATTAAATATGAAATTACTAGTCAAATAAGATCTAGGCGTAAGTAAATAAACGGCTGGAGAAGACTGATCCAGCATAAAGCAAGAGTGTCCGAAGTAGAAATAATAACTAAGGCAAAGCACAAAATGAACTAGTGATCAAAAATGCACATCCTGTTTTTTTTTGGCCGTATTGAAATATTTCACAAAACTGCAATGGAAACACTTTTTTCACATCACACACATGATCAACAACCAGATGTTTCCACTGGTGCAACCAACGAAGAAGACGACAGGAAGTAGTTGGAGGATGATAGCGCGGCATGTTTTTTAATGACTTATCACATGAACAAACGTATTCATATATGATTTTATGGAGTTTCTTATTTAGTAGAAACTGCAATTGTAAAAGTGTCTTTTTCGACATTTGCAGAGAAGTTACTAAGATTTGCGCACATTTGTAATGGAAATGCAAATAGTGTGAAAGTTGTGCCAGTGCAGAGATTCGATTTTGGGCATTCATTGAAAAATCATCAAAGTGAGGATTTTGTTTTTGTATAAAACATGATAAGGATGAAGAATAGCATCTCAAGTAGGAAAAACCTACTTGCCAAGTCCTAAGAGAGTAGCAGCACAATGAGTAACTTAGCACTAAAGTATTTTTGTTCTTGTAAAAGGTTGCGTAGCTCAGGAAAGTAGATCCAGTTTCAGTGCTTAGAGTGCTTCACTGTCTGTCATTTGCTCGACTCGCAGGACGTAACTGTAGCCTGGAGGTGGTTTTCATTCTGGACAGCTCTGAAAGTGCGAAAACTAAACTATTCCAGCAGGAGAAGATCTTTGTGTTGAGGTTCAGCACACAGCTCTCTATGCTCAAGATGGCCGGCGTTTCGCTGAAGATCCGAATGGCAGCACTCCAGTACAGCAGCTCTGTGACCATCGAGCACACATTTGTTGACTGGAAAGACCTGGACTTGTTCCACAGTAAAGTCAACACCATGAGCTACATCGGCCAAGGAACCTTCACCTCTTTTGCCATCACCAACGCCACGAAGATCCTGCTGGAGGAAACGCAGAAGGACGCTGTCAGGATCGCGGTGCTCATGACCGACGGAGTCGACCATCCCCGCAGCCCCAACGTGCTTGAGGCTGCCGAAGAGGCCAAGCGCCATGGCATCAAGATCTTCACTGTCGGGTTATCAGATGTCTCCTTTCAGAAAGAGAGCAAGGAAAAGCTCCAGGCCATGGCAAGTTCCCCTACAGAGCGGTTCGTCCACAGCATGGAGGACCCCCAACTGCAAGAGAAGCTGCTCAAAGAGATGGTGAGTGCAGAGGTCAGGTGGCATGGCAACAGGGCTGCCAGATCTGACTGAGTTTCCAGCTTAAAAACAACAAAAAAAACCACCCAACTCCCAAAACACACCAGCCCCAATCTCAACCCTGAATGAAATTCATGGTGATAGTGCCAGATATACTCATATACGTGTAATGTACTGTATTTTTCGGACTATAAGCCGCTACGTTTTTCCCACGCTTTGAACCATGAGGCTTATGGCCCGGTGCAGCTTTTCTGTGGATTTCTTCAATCTCATACGCCTCTCATCATGGAAACCACACAAAGAAGTTCATATGATGCAGCTTTTAAGTCGAAGGATATCAATCTGGCAGTACAGGAGGGAAATAGAGCCGCTGCACGTAAACTCGGCGTGAACGAATCCATGGTTCGGCGCTGGAGATGCAGAGTTGCGTCCTTAATAGCAGATTTGTGAAAAACTGAGAGCGGCAGAGATACCAGCGGCTTATATATGTACGTTTCCAGCTTAAAAAAAAAACTGTAGATGCGGTTTATAGTGAGGTGTGCTCTGTAGTCTGGAAATGATCTCGCGTCCCATACGTCAATGACTGTACTCAGACTTTATATATATATACGTATAATTTATGAATGTGTGAATGTGTGAAACATGTCAGTTGTGTACGTCATTCCAGATGTCTTTGTTCACCACCTTATTTGCCTCTATGAAGGTTTATTCTCTGTTGGGCTTACTGTATATTGCTTAATGTGTAAATTATGTAATCTGAACTTCTTCTAATTATAAAATATAAGTAAAAAATACTGAAGATGAAGATAAAAATATCCTTTACTGTCCCACAGAGGGGAAATTCAGGACAAATGCCAAACGCAATGCTTATCTTTCTGATTGGCTGCCAGTCAAATTTATCAAGTTGCTTTGCTCCTCAAGATAGAAATGGAGAATTTTCTAACAAGAAAAGGCCGAAGGAATCGTCCAACAGCCCTGCTGTGGAGGACTCTGTTGCAAAAACCCCTAAACTGTGGAGATTAAATAAAATTTGACACCAATATATCAAATATTCATCACTGTCAGTGAAGGACAATAAAACTGGACCAAACTATTTCTGACAGATTTTACTTTGTTTTTCTTGCAGGGAGCCGTCGCAGTAGAAAATGTGAGTTTGTGGACGAATTTAGACATTTTATTTTGCTACTAAATCTGTAAATTACTGCACTAACAGTTATTTCTTTCTCAGTGCCCACCATGTGTGTGTGAAAAGGGAGAGAAAGGCAGTCAAGGCAGTCCTGTAAGTTCGTAATCTTCTTTAAAAAAAAACAACAAAAAAACAAAAAAACAAACATGTTCCTGTTTCGAGTTGAAGTCAGACAAAAAACCTTCATTAACATTCCATAAAATAAATTTTCTTATATTGCAAAACTGTTTTTTTTTCCCCATGTATTTTAATACTTATTGTTTTCACGATCTTAAACCAGCACTTTGAAAGCAAATGTGAAATGCTTTTATTTCATAATGACAAGTTAAAAATGCAATATAGCTATGTGAATCTCTGGTCTATATAACGACATTATTCAGTTTTGTTTACGTTTCTAGAACAGCTGGTGCAAAAGTAATGACAGCTTCAGGTTGGTTTTCAGAGAGATTTTAAAAGCCAACCTTAAAGCTTACATGACGTGTTCTTGAAGAGTGGAAACTGCTTGGTTGTTTTTTATCGTTGTGCTTATTCTGAGAGCAGGGAAGAAAAGGAGACCAAGGTGACGAAGGGCCATCGGGTCAAAAAGGAACCAAGGTTAAGTTTTAACATAAAGAAGTACTTAAAAAATGTTTTACTGTTTAATTCTGCGCAGCTAAGTGTGATGTGGGTTATTTTTAAAGGGTGAACCTGGATTAAATGGCAAACCTGGAAATGATGGCTCAAAGGTAAAAATACACCAAATCATTGCTTGTTCTGCTTCTAACATCATCACTTATGGATCACTTATGACTGAACTCTTTCCAGGGATTTCCAGGTTTTAAGGGCAACAAGGCAAGTTACGTTGCTGTTTATTTGTTTAATTTAAAATGCGATTTTCCTCGGACATTAAGCAGCTGACTCTATCTTGCAGGGGATGAAAGGAGAGTGTGGTCTTCCAGGAGAAAAGGGTAGCACTGTATGACTAAACTTCATTTAAATATTTGATTGAACGTCACAGACACTGTGCCTTTGTGGTGAGATAAGTCTTATCTTTCAGGGACCTGAAGGACCTCTGGGCCCCCCAGGATTAAAAGGAGAACAGGTAGAGCTTTCAGGAGTCTGAACTTTTATATAACTGTGAGTTATTATGCTTCTTGGAACAGGTTTATTGGCTATAAAAACATTTTCATTACATTCTTACAGATTTTAGTCTGGTCAGTTCTGTCTATTTTGAGCTCTTTTCAGAATGGCCTGTTTTAGAGCTCTGTCACTTTAAATCCAAATAAGCTGCTGCTAGCCGCGCCCAACAACTCAACGTTTACACTCATACGGTCAAAATGTGTGAATTGCGGAAGCGCAAACATACAAACCGTAGATTTTTGAAAAGCCGAAAAGGAGCCTCCTGTACAACCAACAAGAATGGAGAAAGTTGTTTCTGAACGGTAAGTCAACAGCAAAACACTTGTCATTTCCAGCAGCCTTTATTGAAGGCGGTAAAACTAGTTGACCAAAATTCCCGGCGCTCCGCTTTGGTTGCTAGGTAACAGGGCGGGGCTTGGCTGAAGTTGCTAGGTAACGGGGCAGTGCCCGTAGAATGTGACTTACGGAGGTTTTTGAAAGGGTTGATTTTTCGAAACGCCACAAAACAATAACAATGTGTAAAGGTAAAAGTTATGCTGCAAAAACACAATATCTTAGCATTTTTGGTCTTTTTTTAGTGGAAATATCTACACTTGAAACAAGACAGCTCAGGATACTTAGGAGTTTATATTAAGAAAATAATCCCTTAATATTGATTTTAAAAAAGTACTAGTTACACTGGCAGATTATTTAATTTATATCAAGACATTTTTCCCATGCTGTAAGGGGAATAATCTGCAGTTTTCATCAATATTACGGAATTATGGACTTAAAACAAGCTCCAATATCTTGCTGAAAAGTTACTTGTAACTTAGTTTGATCTTATTTCAAGTGTAATACGATATTTCAACTAAAATGTAGCCCAACAATACTTGGTGTGAGTTTGTGATTTTGCTGTGCAGACCCTAGTCCCAATGCCATTTACCACTCTCCAACACTGTGGCAACCTACTGGCAGTAACGTAGTATATAAACGTTCAGCCTAATCCCGTCTGTATTATGCTAGGCTACACTGAAAAAACACAAAATCTTACCAAGTACTTTGGATTGAGTTTCTACTGCAAATATCTTCATACACTTGAAATAAGACAAAACTAACTTGCAAGTAATTTTTCAGCATGATAATGGAGCTTGTTTTAAGTAAATAATTTCTGAATATTGGTAGATTATATAACTTGTAGTGTGGGATAAATGAAATAATCCGCCAGTGGTACTAGTCCCTTTTTAATTGATATTAAGCAGTTGTTTATTTAAAACACGATCCTATATCTTGCTGAAAAGTTACTTGTAATTTAGTTTTGTTTTGTTTCCATTGTATTTAGATATTTCCACTAAAAAGTAGACCAACAGTACTTGGTATGATTTTGTGTTTTTGCAGTGTAAGTGGCCTTCAAAAGGTCACATCCGCTCTGATTCTCCTGTCCCACCTGGCTGACATTCAGAAGGGTCCGATTCCCCTCCAGCTTTTTTATTGTTCTTCGAGTATCCATGTTCTCCATTACAAGCACCGTGACAGTCATTTTGCTATCCGGCAGCCACATTAAAACAAGAACATTGGGATTTGCCCTCATCAGACAGTCTGTCTTCCACTCATTCAACCTGAAAAACTTTAGTCCTGTCTGCACTAATGGAATGTGAGTTTTGGATTATCGGTAATCCCGACACCAAAGCTGTGAAATCCAGGCTTGCAGGATGTTATTCTTTACCGGGATCAGACTTTGTGCTGTGAGATTAGTGGAAGGACCTGGCCACCGTTCTTTTTTCTCCTGCGCTACCAGCAAAGAGCCGGTCTAGCCTTGTTATTTTATGAGCATGGTCTGATAATCAATTGGAATGAAAGCCATGCTTGTTGATGTTGGTTGGCCACCAAATGAAACACACAATTTTTAACCCATTCATGACCAATTTGATTAGATTTTTTTTTCTATCAGATGACAAAGAAAAGAAGTTGCACAGAAAAAAAACTTGTTGATGATAGTAAAGAATGTTCCCATGCGGGTTTTTTGTTTTTTTTGCAGGGCGAAATAGGACCAGTGGGAGACATTGGGCCTGAAGGCCCCGCAGGACCTAAAGTAAGACTTTATACTACTAATTTCAATAATTAAAATCACTTTGTTTTTTACTGACTGGACAATTTTTCAAAGCTTGTTTCCTTAAGGTCAATTTAGAAATATTTGTTTTGGTTTTTTGGTAAGAACAACAATATGTTATACTTTAAAAATGTGAAAGTTACAGTTGCACAAAAATATGTCTTCACAATAGTCAGGGTAACAAATTTTGCTGGACGATAAATTGTCCAGCAATAATATTATTGCGATAAACAACAATATTATAATAAAACCATTTTTAAGTAGTGTATTGGGGATGGCATAACAATGCAAGAACACATTAAGAAAGATCTGATTGAAGGCTCTGTTTATCTATGACAGACTCAAGAAGAGGTTTGTCCATCATATTCTTGCTGATTATTATTAATTATTTTTAATTTTTATGTATTTGCTGAGACTTCTTGAAGAACAAACTGAAACACAAAGAAAAAGCTAAACGTGCATAAACATGGTAACAAAACAATCACACTATGAAGATATTTTATTAACATTTTTACAAAATAAACTTTATTATTCTTTTAAATGTTAAAATCTTTTAATTTATGAAAGCTCAAAGCTTAAAGTCAAACTTTACTCTCATTCTCTATAAACAAACATTTTAAATCTATTCTCTACGTTTAAATTCAAGCACTTATAGGAAACCACTGAAACCTTTGGTTTTCTAATATTTTTGTACATGTGAATATTTTAATTTTGGAATTTTTACACATGTGAAACATGGTTTTAGAATATTTTTTGAAAGTGAAAGATTTGTTATGGCTTTGGAAATGTTTTATCCATATGTGAAATGTATAGATTTTGAACATTTTTTTTTTTCAAATTTGAAAAATACATTTGGATATTCTCATTCTCAAGTTAATCAATTGGATTTCAAGTAATCAAGTGTAATCCATATGTATAAAATGTGTAAAATATGTGGAGTCGGCATTTAAAAAGCTTTCAATAAGTTTGAGTTTTGAAAAACTTTGTGTATTCATTCAAAGGTTTTATTTTTAAATTAATAGCAGGCATACTGGTTGGGTTTCTGTGTAACGCTGCATAACACAGTGTTAAAAACACAAGTTATAAAATGAATAGGTGTTGATTTAATGTCTTCTTCCACAACGAGATTAAAAAGTATAAATAGATTTCATGTCTTATTCTACAATAAGAGTTAAAAAGTAGTAAAGTTAAAAATAAGTTAATAAATATATTCATAGTTATAGATAAAAAGTGCTAAAAATCTTTAAAAACTGTGAAATATGCCTTTAATGATCGCTTTTAGTGAATGATTAAACAACCAATAGCTGGCACAGTCTGATTTCACATCAGCCAATCAGGTTGATTGTCCCGCCCCTTTAACTGCGGTACTGAGATTTTTTTCTCAGACACGCTTGAGAGCTCAGAGCTGACGGTTGTTCCTGCTATTAGCCTGGAAGATCTTGACAAATTTAATGAAGAATCTCGGAAATCGAAAGTTTCCTTGTGAGCGGCGGAAAAAAAATCCCTCGCATTTAAAAAGCTTTCAGTAAGTTTGAGTTTTGATTTATGGAGACAGAAAAACTTTGTATATTCATTCAAAGGTTTTATTTCTAAGTTAATAGCAGGCATACTGGTTGGGTTTCTGTGTAATGCTGCATACCAGTGGTCATTGGTTGTGATTTAATTCAACAGTTTGCCAGCTCTGTTAATTTGCCATCATGTGACCCTGATTCCCTCAGGGGGACAGAGGGCATTCTGGGGAACCCGGACCGCCAGGAGACTTTGGGATCGGTCCTCCGGGAGCCAAGGTGACTTCCTCATACAACCTCAATAAAACATGTGATCCATGTCTAAGCTTTCATTTCTACGTTAGAAGAGTAAAATATGAAGTAGAAATAATACAAAAAAACACACAAAATCCCAATTTATAGAGTTCATGTGTAACTGAAACATTTTAAATAACTTGAAACTGCATTTTAACCTCAGTTTTGTGTCACTGGATTTGGTCTTCAGTAAGGCTGCAACTAATAATGATTTGATAATTGCCTTTTTTTATCAATTAATCTGTCGATTAATCGGATAGAATTGGCATCATATGGAGATTTTTCATCTAACCACCTACGAATTATATTATACAATGTTATAAATACATTGAAAGATGCAAGTAAGAAAATACTTTAATTATTTTTAAATAAGAAAATAATTTTATTCACAGCATTCCTTTAGTGTACGATTGATCATTTGTAGCAAAGATTGGATTTGCTACTTTAAAAAAAATACTTCTAACATGTGAAAAGCTCAACATTTTATGCTCAACTTAACACCGGGACAGTGTAGAGCTGATCTGGTGATTGTATTTTAATTAACCAATTAATAATTGCATAGAAAATGCTGCTTAATAGGACATTTTTTAAAAGTATTTGAAAGGGGTGAAATAAAACTACGCCACTCGAGGAGTTTTGGTTACAACATATTTACAGACAAAGGGTCTTTTATAAAGTTTTGTCTTAATTACTGCTCTGAGTGTGTTGGGGTTTTTTCAGCAAATTTATTTTTTATTTTTTTGAGTCTGTGTACACCAGTTAACGATTAATCAAGTACTAAATTAGTTGCCGATTATTTCAATAATCAATTAATCATAATTAATTTCCATTAATCCAATTAATCAGCCCTAGTTTGAAGCTTTAGTCTGCTTACAGGGTGAGAAGGGAATTCAGGGAAAACCCGGTGCAGTAGGACCAGCCGGGAAAGGAGATCCAGGACCGCCTGTGAGTATGAATATACCGACTGAATTAGGCTCTTCTACAGCACCGACTATTTCTGTGTCCCATCGGAAACAATGAAATGTTAGTTTTCCCTCACACTAGTGACAAAGTTGACAGAAAAATAAAAAGGAGTTATGGATGATTTTTACACAACAGTATAAATAAATGTTTTTATTCAGATCAGTATTTTCTTTAGGGCCTCCAAGGACCACCTGGACCCCAAGGAAAACCTGGAATCCAAGGAGAAGGGTTTCCAGGACCAAAAGTGGGTAATTCTACAAGGCTGGCATCCAGCATTGTACAAATTTCTCATGTTTATGGCTGAAAATATTTTTGGCACGCAAGGTATTATTTACAATTTTGATTATTTTTTGCAGAGTCATTATTAAATTAAATTTGTGATTTGTTTAATTTAATGATTCAGTCAAAGTCAAAAACTCCCAAAGTGATGTTTGACTCCAGTATCTTGTAAAAAGAAAAGTTTAACAAAATCTCCTTTTCTTAAAATGTTTTTATGACCCTAGAAGTAAAGCCATACATATGTTTATAACCTGGATATTTTGTGGGCACTCTATGCTAAATTTTTGTCATTTTTGTTGCAGGGGGACAGAGGATTTGAAGGTCCACGAGGAAATCGCGGGCCTCCTGGTATCGGGATCAAAGGTGACAAGGTACAGAAATAAAACATTAATTATTAATTAAGGTTAACTTTCTCCAGTTTTTTTTTTTTTTTTTTTGTTCTTGTGGTTGTCACATTTTTCAGAACTGGCTCTGTAATCATTGTTTTCAGGGTAATTATGGGCTTCCAGGACCCCAAGGTCCAGTTGGTGTTCCAGGGATTGGACTTCCTGGGGAAAAGGTACACATTTATATTATGGACACAAACCATTAATTGACTTACGGTTAATTGTCATTAGTTCCTATCAAATCACTAAGAATGTCCAGTTAAACCTGCTTTTCAGTGTTGTAGTTTGAGGGCGCCACTAGTTATTCTTAAAGGCAGCCAGGTGATGCAGGAATAAAGATGGTGGCCATTAGCTGAATGGTAAAGTACATTTTGCATCCCACACTATTTAGACCGTTTCTCTTTAAGTAATTATGTTATGAAATATAAACACTCGATTTATGTATAACGGGATAAATTTGTACAAAAATGAAGCACTTTCCAAACCTTGAAAACGGCGCTTTGAAATTCAAGGATTTCAAGCACCCATATAAACCCTGTGATGTTTTTTTTTTTTCTTTTTGTGAATGTTGATGCAGAACATAGTAGAACATTTGTTTCAGTAAGTCTAACTTAAAGTTTTGTGGAATAGCTCAGAAAGAATGGCCGCAAATGAAAAACTCCAGAAACCCCCACTTAATTTCTGCTATTTATTTTTTTACAGTGTCAAACTTAATGTTCTGTCTCTTAGGGAGTCCAGGGTCCAGTTGGACTTACAGGACCCAGAGGACCTCCAGGAATAGGAATAATGGGGCAAAAGGTAAGAACTCTGTGTCTAAATTTAAAGGTTATTGTTGTTTGGACTGAGTTAAATTTACGAGCTGTTGTTGGCGAAGTAATTAAAATATAAATGTTGTTCTGCACTTAGTTCCGAGAGTTAAGCCAATTTGTTTTAGATTTGAAATTCAGATTAGAGTTTTATTTTCAATGTAAACGTTTTGATTGGACTCTAATTATGGTCCAAACTGAAATTTGCCATGTTTGTGTCTTCAAATTCTAGTTTATTTTCACAAAAACCAAAAGCTTATATGTCTACCTAACAACAAACAAATGTTTTATATGTTTGGATAGTCTTTTTTTCTGCCATTTGACTTACAAAATGGAACAAAACAGTGTAATACAGACTGCCACACCAGTTATACTGTAATGTTAAAAATACTTCCTGACTGATTATTTTTAGGGGAATCAAGGTCTCCCAGGTGAGCCTGGACTACCAGGAGAGAGGGGTGTGGGAGCACCAGGACCAAAGGTATATACGACCACATCTGGAACAAAGAAATAAACAAGAGGTGGTACATTAACATGTTAATTTCAATTAATTAATTACATAGATTTTAACGCAATTAATCGCTTCTTTTTTGTTATTTTTTACATACAAAAGTCCCAAGCCGGAACCTTTGTCGTATGTTTCTGGTACGAACATAAATCTGACACACAGGCTAAATCCACAAACAAAGCGATGACAGACAAAGCCGCTTCTCTGGACCCACTAGGGTCCAAAAACGATCTGATGTGACGCTGGAAAAGACTGTTGTGTGCAATTTGTGCTAAAAGTAAATGTAAATGCTAAGCAATGTTAGCGTCCACAATCCACATCATTTCTAAAGTATTTTTTGAAGGATTTACATGGATGATCAGTCGTTGGTGAAACACTCAGAAGCTGAATGGGTTTAATTGCACTTTTCACCAATCTGATGGTTGAATAAACTAATAAATAGATTAGAAACAATAAATATGTCTATTTATTAATTTAGCACCAAATATGTTTTTTGAATTGTAAATGTCTATTTTCTAGATGTATATTTTCAATTAAAGTGCAATTAAATTTCATTAATTACAAGCCCTGCAATTAACTCAACTACGAAAAAAAATCAAGTCTCACCACTAAAACAAACACTTTCTATTCATATATTATAGACATTAATATGTAGAGTAAATTAGCTACTAGATGCACCATCCAACAGAAATATCTTTACTTTGTTATTTTCCTCAAATCTACCAAGAACATTTTCTGATTGCTTAACCAAGACCAAGATTTTATAAATTAGACGGGCAGTTCCTGCGAAAACATAACTTATTAGTTCTTTAATACGTATCCCATATATTTTTTTTACAGCTCTGAAAACAGTCTAATCTTCATTTTTATTTCCTTTTCCTCTCTTTAGGGTGATCCTGGATTTCCAGGTTCATCGGGACTCCCTGGTACACCGGGAGAGGACGGGACTCCAGGACAAAAAGTACAATTCAAGCACTTTTCTCTTTTGTGAAAATTAGGAAAGCAAACAACTAATCGACTTACGATTAATGTTTATCATATAAAACATAGTTCCAATCAGTGGCCATTCTAGCCCTGTATCTCAGCACTCCTCAATAGGATTGCCACCCATCCCGTAAAATACGGAGTCGTCCCATATTGGGCCGTTAAATGTGCGTCCCGTATTGAACAGATACGTAACTGTTCGGTAGACACGCCAATCTTTCACACATCAACACTACGTTTAACAATAATGACCAAAATAAAACACAGGAAATATTAAGGTCAGCTAAATTGTCGAGGCGGGAGCTAAACAGGACCCCAGAACGTTACGGACCGACGCTGCCGTCACGGTTGCCTAGAGACGGACACTGCGCAGCCGCGGTGAGCTGCTATCAACCCGCGTCTTTTTAAAACGCGGGTTTCAAAAAGACGCGGGTGTTCTTAGAAGCAAAAACGCTTCTAAAAATACAGACGTGAGTGAAAAGACGCGAATAATAAGCTGAACAGTTTCAGTTAGGATGGATACTGTGTACATCGATCGACAAAAAAATGATTCCGTCGTGGCGCAGTGTGATCAGGAGAGGAACTGCAGACCCGTCAGAACCTAAAGAACCAGAAGTCAGAGTCTCTTCATCCTCAATCGTCTCCTGAGGCTGAAATGGTACAGAACATTTTGCTATGATTGATTAAGTTTCTTATTGTGATTTTAGTTGACTGTTGTGGTTTGATTATTGGCTTAGGATGTTGAGTTTGGATGATATTTAATAAATGATAGCATTAGCCAAAATAAGTGGCCATTTAAAGAACAAATCATACTAATAGTTTTATAGTAAATATATAAACATTTCTTACATTACATTACTTTCTCTGTTTTGCTCAGAATTTTTTATATATTTTATGAATAATTGTTCAGTGGACATTTAATGTATTACTTCACTAATATTTTATTAATGTGGTTTACCAGTTTGGATAATCTGACTTCCTATCAATGAAGAAAAAACATGCTCAGCAAAAATGCACCAGACCCAGACCTGCGGCCCAGGGGCGGTTCTAGAAGGGGGCCATTAGGGATTCTGAAGAAATTATACTAAATAAATGTCTTTTTTTAAATATTCAATGGTAGATATTTTTTAAACCTTCAGAATTTTATTTTTAATGTATTATTAAAAATACGTTAAAATTATGTTTAATAAAAATTAATTTAATGAATTAAAAATTATAGTACTGCTCTTTTAGCTGCTGTATCGAGATAGGATCACACTTTCCATCTGCTAGATCAGGATCTGCAACCTGGATTTCTGTGGCTCTTTGGTTCACAATATTAAATGATGAAATGTTGCTCTGTTTTTGTTTAGATCTTTTTTAAATGTCTCCATTACAAAAACACAGACTACACAGATCCCTCTAAATTTGGTCTAGAACCAGCCTCCAAAGAAAACAGTAAAGACCATTATATATATATTTTTTAACCAGCTATAAGGGACCAGACTTGTATCATCAGCACTTTTATTCAGATGGCAATTTGCAATGCAAAATATTATGCTTAGTGATTTTTTTGCAATGGGCAGTTTTAAGTGGCAATGCAGTACTTAATTATTTTTATATTTATGAATGAAATTGTGTACAGTATTGGCTTTATTTCTTTGAAGGGTATTTTGTAGTTCAGTACAAAATTGTGTATATCTGCAAAATATTTGGATAAATAATGGGTTGGTTTGATCCTTGTCCTTAGCTTTGTTACTCTTGTTGCTCTTTTTTAAAGTTTGTTTAGTGACTGTTGTGTTGTTTTGTAGTAAATTTCCCAAACTTCTCTGGAGTCACTTAAATAAGGTAAAACTAAAGAACAGCACAGAATGTTAGGGTCAGACTGTGTCTGTGAATATAAAGTTGTTTTGTACTGAAACTATGACAGGCCCATTTCATGAACTGTAAAACCGACTCATAATGTCTACTTTTCCATAGGTGGTCATTCATTCTTGTCTAAAGAAAAAAGGCCAACACCCACATAACATTCGGATAATGTTATGTGGGTGCTTAGCCCTGCTGGGGGCTAAGCACCCTAAATGTCAGATCCTAGAATCGCCCCTGGTCTCAATCAAATAACTAACAACGTCCACTTTAGAACTATTTTTTAGTGTTGTAGTTTGGCCGCCATCCAGCAGGGGTCGCCGTGGTCATCCTTAAGTGGAGCCATTGATACAAGAATTAAAGATGGCGGCGGGGCCATAACAGTACGTGAGAGGGAAACGGCTCAAAGGAGTTGTGGGATGGAAAATAGACTTTATGCGGTTCTGTTTTGAAATATAAACACTCGATAAGATCCTAAGATTATCACCACGATAGCGCTCATTCAACCGAACTGCATGACGGAGCAGCGTCAGAATATTATGAAAATTAGCTATCTACTCTATAGAAAGACGGTCGGCAAAAAAAAAAAAAAAAAATCTTTTTTTTGCCGATTCTTTTTTTTTAAATCAATGAATCGTTAATCGACCAATAAGATCAATCAACTTTAGACTAACTCATTAATCTATAACTTGCATCCCCAATGGACACGGTTAGTAACATTCCAACACCAGCTCGTCATTTTTCTTGATTCTATTCTGACTTTATTTTAAAACAACAATAGGGTGATGTTGGTTTGCCAGGACCCAGGGGACCTGATGGGATTCCTGGGAAAGGAGTTCCTGGAGGAAAGGTAGCAATTAATGGACGTTTGTGAAAGAACAAAATGTTGGGGGGTTATTTTGTCTGTTTCCTACTTCCGATTAAAGTAAAACATTTTGATGACACTTTGGCAGGGCGACAAAGGGGACCGGGGCAGCAGAGGCCAGCCAGGTCCATCCGGTCCAATGGGACCACCGGGTCCAAAGGTATGGGAACCCTGAGTAGGAAAATCTGTTAATGGAGTTAATTATTTTTCAAGGTACTTAAAAGTACGACATAGTATTGAGGCCATACAATGAAAAAACAAAAGAATCACAAGAAAGAAGTAATAATGAGAATAAAATTGTATGGGAATAAAGTCAAAATATTACAAGAATAAAGTCATAACATAATGAGAAGGAAGCCATAATATTGTGAGAATAGTCATAATAATATGAGGAGAAATGTATAATGTTTCAAGAATAAAGTCATATTTTGTGAATGAAGTTGTAATATAAAATAGTCATACAATTACGAGAATAAAGTCCAAATAATATAAGAATAAATCACATTAAAGTTAAAATATTAGACATATTATTTTGAAAATAAAGTCATAATATTACAAGAATAAGGTTGTAATATGACTTTATTATCAAAATACCATAAAAAATATTGTTGTTCTCATAATATTATGACTTCAGTCTCATAATTAATTATTTTTATTTTCTGATTGTGGCTCTAATATTCCGTTGTATAAAAGCCTCGTTACACGAAGAAGTGAAATCTCATAAGTATTTTCTTTTAAAAATGTCCTCTGATAATTATTTCCGTCTTAGGGCGATCCAGGAAACGTCGGACTCCCAGGAGCGACTGGACCTCCAGGGAGGGGCATTTCTGGTCCCAAGGTCAGTGGATGTTTCTCAAACTAAAACCCTCACCTCTTTCACAAACAACAGTTTGCTTGTTTACTTTTCTGTTCAGGGAGATCAAGGTCCACCGGGTCCGGTTGGACCAATGGGAGAGGCTGGTGTTGGTTTACCTGGACCCAAGGTGAGACCAGTTCAGGTTTTCATGATCTTCACTGGAAATCTTTAGAGTGACTCCAAGTCTGTTTCTGCAGGGCGACCGAGGGCCGCCTTGTCCTCCTGGGCCTCCAGGACCGAAAGGTGAAGGTTTCTTCGGCCCTCCAGTGAGTACCAAACGACTCAAGAAGATTTTTATTTAAAGTAATTTTGGTGTTGCAGGCAAGTCCACTAAGATCTGGGATGTGTGTCGTTTTTTAAAAGGGACTCCCAGGACCTCCTGGTCTGCAAGGAGAGACTGGACTTGATGGCATTGGTTTGCCTGGGCCCAAGGTAAATGTCTCACCATACAGCATGAAAACATGATTTCATGAACAAAAGTTTACACAAAAAATGTATAAAATAAATAATATTTTACTAAACTTCAATGTTTCTATGATGTGAAGAGCCACTGATATGTAATATAGGTATAGATCATAGAAAAATATAATGGAAAAAACGATCTTTGCTAATGTGCAGTTGCAATTATGCAGCTGTACATCTTTGAAAAGCAAAAGTAGAGCCTCCTGCACAACCAACAAGAATGCAGCAAGTGGTTTCTTGGTGGTAAAAACTAATTTATTAATAAAACCATCAATAAATGTTGTCTTAAGTAAGTCTGTTTGATTTTCAGGGGGACAGGGGTTTCCCTGGACCGCCTGGTCCTGCTGGGCCTCCAGGAATTGGTCTGATCGGTCCTAAGGTAATCAGTTAACATTTAATACAAATTCAGAGTAAAAGATTTTTGGCTTTAATTAGAACTCTGGAATCTCTTTGAGTCACTGGAGTATAGAGAGGATAGTAAGACAAAAGAATTTTTGTCTGATCTACAGACAGGTTTTATAAGATGCAAGTAAAAACAAACATATTTTTAAAGGTGACCTATTATGCCTCCTTGAACCAGTAAGGATAAGAATATGGGCAATAACAAAACATGTTCACAATGGTTTTTGCATAAAATCATTCTTGATGAGATTTTGGTCTGGTCAGTTCTGTCTATTTTGAACTCCTTTCTGAATGAGCCGTTTTAGGGCTCTGTCACTTTAAATCCAAATAAGCTGCTGCTGGCCACGGCCCCCCCAACTCAATATTTACACTCACATGTGAAAACGGCTGCAAACAGATGCACAATTATGCAACCATACATATTTGAAAAGCAGAAGTGGAGCCTCCTGCACAACCAACAAGAATGCAGCAAGTGGTTTCTGGATGGTAAGTCAACACCCAAAACACTTGTCTTTTCCAGCAGCCACTGTACAGCGCATACAGTGGTAGAACCAGCTGACCAAACCTGCAGGAGCTCCACATTGGTTGCTAGGTGACGGGCTGGGGTTGCTAGGTAACGGTGCAGTTCCTGTGGAATGTGACTTAACAATCTGGAGGTTTTTGAAACGGCTCACTTTCCAGACAACAAAAAACATTAACTTATTGCCAGAAAACAGCTTAATATTTTCTTTTTTTAATCACTTGGGTTGTTTTGAGAAGCAGTAGAGATCCAAATGGAAATATAAAAACATTAAAATATGAATTTTGCATAATAAAAAACTGTGCTGTTGGATTAAGCTTTATAATTTAGTTCGCACTGTCTGCAATTAAAAAATATTTGCTTCCTGCAGGGTTCACCAGGTCCGGCTGGTCCTGCTGGCCTTCCAGGTTTACCAGGAGAAGGTGCACAAGGAGAGAAGGTACCAATTTATTCTACACTAAAACATTGGTGGCTGAATTACTGTTTAAAATACAACGTAACCACATCTACACTGTTGTTCTTAATAAAGACCACTTCCTTCCTAGAGATAGTGTGGCTATGCTTTAACCCATCATAAAGGGTGTTTGTTTTTTTCCAGGGGGAACGTGGATTTCAGGGGATTCCAGGACCCAGAGGTCCTCCAGGACAAGGTCTGCAAGGAGACAAGGTACTATTTTATTTTTGGAATTGTTTTTGAAATAAGACTCTATCGTTTATGTTTTTTTAATTATGTGAGAAGAAGCTGAAGATATTTGTGTTACTTTGCTCCTGCAGGGAGACAGAGGACTCAGAGGTGAGACTGGAAAAAAGGGAGACAGAGGACAGCCAGGACAGCCAGGAGACAAAGGATCTGCGGTAACGCATTTTGTCACCAGATATTCTGTCACTGGTTGATAGTTTGTGATTTTAGTTAAGTTTAAGTATTTAATCCATGGCTCATTTTATATGACCTGTTTTGAACAGGGCAGAATGGGGCAGAAAGGGGAACCTGGACTAACGGTGAGTGTAAAGAATTATTTTTCATTAATAAATGCTTTAAAATACTCTACAAACTTCTAATCTGAAGCCATTTTGGGTCCACGATTATTTATACACCAAATAATTTTCATTCAATCAAAGATTTTGTAATCTGTAATATGTTTTCGAAGAAGCTCAAGCTTTCACCAGTATACTGTGTAAAACCGGGGTGTCCAAAGTGTGGCCCGCAGGCCATTTGCGGCCCTCAGACACTTTCTTGCGGCCCCTGACTGCAATTAAAAAAATAATTAAAATTTGCCCCCCAGCACAGAAGGTTGATTTAAGAAAAGCCTTTTTCTTTTTCAAATTGGAGCAAAAAATTATCACAGACTAAAAATATTTTTACAATAGAAGATTCTGACCACAACAAAAGCAAACCATGCTCCACCCAGATCTGCTTTTAATAAATTTACAGGTAGTATTTTCAAATAAAGAGTGGCGTAAGTCTAGTTTTTATTGCTAAGAACATATTTACCAAATCTGTTTTGTTTTTCAATTGAAACATAAATACATTTGAAAATTGGATGCCTTTCTTTTAAGGCTGCAAACCTGCAAAACTCTTTTTAAGTTTTATATCTACAGTAATTTACACATCAAGAAATCTGATTACTTCATTTGATAAACGTGTTGTGGCTTAGTTTATTGGTAAGAAGGAAAAACTAATTTTCTTTTGAGTCCTTTTCACTTGATTGTGACAAACAGTTTTGACATCCCTGGTATATCACATTAGTTTTTAATCAATCTTTGCTCTTTTTTTCCCACAGGAGGCTGAGATTATAGAGCTAATCAGAAAGATATGCAGTAAGTGTCTAATTTTAGCTACATTAGCTACTTTTCCATTACAAATATGCGCAAAACTTTGTCAATAATCTAATAATGTCAAAAAAAAATATTTTGCAATTGCAGTGTTTATTACACATGAATTACATTTAAAATCGCAGGTGAATTTGTTGAGTTTGTTAATGTGATAAATCATTAAAAAAAACACATCCTCCTGCCACTTCCTGTTGTTTTCTTCTTGGTCGTTTCTGCCAGTAGTAACATCTGGTTGCTGATCACGTGACTCATGTGATGCGAAAAAAGTGTTTCCATAACAGTTTTGAGAAAAACACAAATTTTCTTATGGCTGAAAAAATCACCGGTTACTAGCGCAAAACTTTTTATCAAAAAAAGTTTATTTTGAAACTGGCATGTTTACAACTGATGCGGACAGTAGCTGCATTTTCATTACAGATGTCCACAAAGCTTTGTCAATATTCCACTAATGTCAAGAAAACCCAGTTTCCTACTACTTCCTGTCGTCTTCTTCAAAGTTTCCACCAGTAGTAACCATCCGGTAGCTGGCTGAAAAACCACCTCATCACAGTGCAAAAACGTTTATTGACAAACGCATGAAGCAAATTTATAGTCAATGGAAACGCAGCTGATGCTGAGCATGACTTCCTCTTATTAATGTAAACCCTCTCCACCCTCCTCTGTTTTATCTGCTCTTCCTCATCAGACTGTAGCAAGTCCTGCAAGCAAAAACCTCTGGAACTGGTCTTTGTAATCGATAGCTCAGAGAGCGTGGGGCCTCAAAACTTCCAAGTGATCAAAGACTTAGTGAACGCCGTAGTGGACCGCACCACAGTCAGCTGGAACGCAACGCGTGTGGCTGTTGTCCTCTACAGCAACATTAACGTAGTCGTGGTCGACCTCCAGCAGGAAGCCACGGCGGACGAGGTCAAATCCGCAGTTTACACCATGAACTACCTGGGCGAGGGAACCTACACGGGCAGCGCCATCGAAAAAGCCAACCAGGTGTTTCAGGCGGCACGGCAGGGTGCTAGGAAGGTGGCGGTCATCATCACAGATGGACAGACTGACACGAGGGACGTGGTTAGCCTGGAGAGCGCGGTCCTGAAAGCTAATGAAAGTCAAATTGAGAGGTTTGTTATTGGCATTGTGAATGAAAGTGATCCCAACTCAGAGGAGTTCAAGAGGGAGCTCAACTTCATCGCCTCAGATCCTGACCAGGATTACATGTTCCTGATCAAAGACTTCAAAACGCTTAAAGGTGACATGTTCATGATCTTATGGCATTGTTTTTTAACCTTTAGCACTTAGCTACAGTTTGAACCAAACACTAACATGTTTTCCCTCACATTAAATCACTCTAAACCTTTTCAACTCAGTTAATATCAATAAAATATTCATGCTTGGTAAATGCCAGGATATTACAGCTGCACAGAGCTACTTTTTCCAAAGTCAGAAGTTTACATGCACTGCTCCTTTTTTGTTTTTGTGACTGTTTTCACCTTGTAACTTATTCATTAAAAAATGTCTCAGTTTCAAACTAAATAATTACTTGGCAAGCTAAGTATTTTGTTAATGAACTGAATATTTAGCAAACAAGTTAAATATTTAGGTAGGAAATATTTATTCTGGAGACAGATTTAGTTTGCCAACTAGATATTTATACTGAACTTCAACTAAATATTTAGTTTGTAAAATAAATATTTAGCTTTTTATGTAAATTACATTTATGAATGCCCTTGTATAACTCCTTAAAACTTTTTCCCCTCCAAATATTTCTTATATTTATTTAGTTTGAAGCTAAATATTTAATTAACCAGGTATAATCCAAATTAACTATGTAGTTTAAACTAAACATATAGTTAAATATTTAGGAAGCAAGTATTAAGTTTTGAACTATATATTTAGGCTCTAAATATATAGTTTGAAACTAGATATTTAGATTGTAAACATTTAACTTGTTAAATATTTAAATTGAAACTGACTTAAATTAATGAATAACATGGTGAAAATCTGACAGTTTTTTCTCTTTTCACAATTGGTCCAAAGAGTGGTCAAATTATTTATTGTAATGTTTGACTAATCTTAAAAATATAACAATTGGGGTGCATTCAAAATCTACAACCGTCAATAGATGTGCATATTTCAGACTGAGTTTTGCTAGAAGAACTGCTGGTGTGAATGAAACCCAGTGGAGCTTCAGGCTCATGGTTGATCTTTCGGTTTTGCAGTTCTTGAGAAAAGACTCCTGCCTTGTGTCTTTGAAGAAGGAAAGGTTGCCCTCTTTGACCCCCCAGCGGTAGCCACATTTCTTCTTCCTGGGATTTCACAAGGGACTGGTAATAATGGAAGAGCTCCAATTAGAACGGGTGGAGACATTCCCACTTCCCCAGGAGGCTCCAGGAGGGTTGAGATAGTGGTAAGAAGTAGGAACTTTTTCTCTTATCTTGGTCACAACAGTCCAACTTTACCTTATCAGTAGCTGCTTTTCCATTTCAAAGGTGTGCAAAACCTTTAGAGATATTCCAGTAATGGAAAAAAAACACAATTTTACACACGAATACGTTTATTGACACGATAAATCATTAGCTAATGTGCCGTGACATCATCCTCCTACCACTTCCTGTCATCATCTTCGTTTTTTCTGCCAGTAGCAACGTCTGGTTGTTGATCACATGACTTGTGTGATGCAGAAAAAAAAGAAAAACAATTCATTACAGTTTTTGCAAAATACACTAATTTCTATACAGCTGAAAAACCACCTCATCCTTTTATAGAAAAACGTTTCTTTGAGATTGGTGTGAGTTCATTAAGCAGATTTATTTTCGTAATTCCAATATGCGCAATGTTATTGTTAATGGAAGCACAGCTGACGTGCTGATGTATTTTCTACTTGTTATTGTAACAACTATATTTCTACCAGTCATAGAATTGCAAATTAGAATTCCAAAAAGAACTTTGCTTAATGGAAACACGCCAATGTCGAAAAAAACTAATGTTTTTTGATAAAAAGACTTTGGGCTAAGGTTCAGCTGTATCGAAGTTGGTGTGTTTTGCAAAACTGCAATGGAAACATTTTCGCATCACACGAGTCATGTGATCAACAACCGGACGTTACTACTGGCAGAAACGATGAAAGACTTAAACTAATTTACATCAGATTTTAACTGTGTTTCTTATTTAATAGAAACACAGCGATTGCGAAATTGTTTTTCAACCTTAGCGGAATATTGACAAGGTTCTGCATCCATTTGTAATGGGAACATAGATAAGTCTCCTTTTTTATGGAGCGGGTCACGCTTGCTGATGAGCAGTTTATTAAGTTCATTTAAATATATATTTTTTAACAGCCAGGTTACCCAGCATCCCAATTAGAGCCGGAGTTCGTCCTTCCCGAGGGACCGGATGAGGACAGAAATCCTTCAGAACCTCAGAGGTTCCCCTTCTTTGACAGGGAGCTTTACCGACCTGTAGAAGAGTTCCTCCCACCGTTTGATGCAAACAAACACCAACAGCCTGGAACCAACGGACAAGCCGGTGCTGCAACGAGGGCTCTGACCAAGAAAGAGTCGTCTTTGGTGATTTCTCCTCCACTAAAGCCCTCAGACACCTGGAGATCAGGTACAATATTTGGACTGAAGAACAGTTTTTGAGTTCAATCTGTAAGGACATAAGCTCTCTTTCCAGACCAAATCTTGTTTTCCTGAGAACTGTGACATTTTTTCCACTAACAGAGGGTTGCAGCCAGTATCTGGATCCAGGCCCATGTCGAGACTACGTGGTGAAGTGGTACTATGATGCCACATCGAACTCCTGCGCCCAGTTCTGGTTTGGCGGCTGTCAAGGAAACCAAAACCGGTTTGATACGGAGAAGAAATGTAGAGAAACCTGTGTAAAAGTCTAATCCTCTTAGCAATAAAAATTTATGTTATTAAGTAAACACTAGTAAAACATTTTGGTCTGATATACATGTGACTGTTCCAGTAACTTCCTCTTTAGTGCTTTAATTTCTCTTTATTACTGAGCATTATTAACCATGAAGTGATTAGATCAAACCAACAAACGATTACTATTTTACATTGTAAGAGGATGGTCATGAATAAATGTATGTTTTCTTTATACTGTTGACAGGAAATGTTGGTGTATTGTGTGAATAAAGCTATAGCACAGGAAAGGATGGGTCTGCCAAGACTGCAGTCTGTCCTGGTGGTCAATGAAAGATTTATACTAACAGAGACTTTAAATATGAAAAAGGCTGCCAAAAATTGAATAAAATGAATTCAATTAACAGGTGATGGTTTCTACAAGTTGTCTTTGCATCATTGTTTGTCATAAGTGTAAAATTAAGCTAAATATTTGCTTGTCTTCCAATTTGATAATCAGAAAGATCAGCATTGCAAATACTATGGTTATTTCAACTTATATTTTATGATTAAACATTTGATTTTATGGTAATTAAACATGTAACGTTAAAAAATTTGATTCAATGTTTTTATTTTTGCTTCCCCCCCCCATCTTCCCGATCTTCCCTTTAAATTTGAGGCCACATTTTGAAAAACACTCTTCTAGTTAAAGTGGACCTGTGCTTCCTAGGATGAGCTATACAAAACATGTTCATTACATTTCATTTTTTGAACAAAATCATTCTTCGACAATGAGATTTTAGTTTGCCCAGTTCTGCCTATTTTGAGCTCCTTTCTGATCTGTTTTACGGCGTCTTCTCAACTTTAAATCCAAATAAGCTGCTGGCCACAACCCCAACTCAACATTCACATTTACACTTAATATACCTGAAAATGGCTGCAAGAAGATGCGCGGTTGTTCAACCATTCATCTTTGACAGTGAGTTATACCCAGAAGCAGAGAAAGTGGAACCTCAACAGATTCTGAATGCAAGTCAACAGACCCAAGAACAAAAAAAGAAAAAAATACATTTTTATTGAAACAATTTAGCCCGGCCATTGTCTTCCTGTGCAATTCCGTGCCAATCAGCAAACAAAAGTTGTGAACGATGGATTTTTTTTTTGTCTGCTTGTAGTTTTAGCAATAGCAGCAGATGAAGTGAACGAAGCCGTTCAGATACTGACTAAACATTAGCAGCCACCTCCTTCAGCTCGGCTCTTCTCTGTTTGCAGTGGAGGGTGGTAGTTTACAGCGCAGGCAACTTCCTTTACGTTCCTTAGCATTGAACTGGCGCATGTCGGGGACAAACGGTAGTGACTAGCTCAAATTTAAGACTTCAACACAGTCCACGCCTCCGGGAAGCAATCGTTTTTCAATAACCGAGAGCCTAGACTCCCTGTACGAAGCAACTAGAACAAGGGGCTGGTTTTTACCAAGCTAGCAACCATTACATGCTGCGGTAAAACCAACTGACCGAAGTACTGGAGCTCCGTTTGGGTTGCTAGGTGACGGGCTGGATTCGGCGGGAGTTGCTAGGTAACGGCGCAGTGCCCGTAGAATGTGACTTAAGGAGGTTTAAAATGTAGTGTTTATACGGGCGCAGGGCCTGGTGATCAACAAAGTAATTTTGAAACTGCTAGTTTCCGACACAAAAAACGTCACCATCAAGTTATTGCCAGAAAGTGTCTGGACGGGTTTTATTAAGCACCTGGACTGTTTATAGAAGCAGTAGAAATCCTTAATGAAAGTACAAAAATGTTTAAATTGAATTACTAATTGAATATACTCTTGTTTATACATTCACTAACAGTACATGCTGAACTGAGTGGTGAACAGCATGATTTTGCTATTGGCTTCATGTCTATGGTATGTGACATACTTATTTAGAGTTATGAGAAATATGTACTTGCTCATTACAGTTTGTTAGCCTGCCTGGGAAAAGTTTACTCTTGGGCAACTCAAATCAATTGTTGAATCTCAATTTGTGACTTTGAAGAAAAAATTTAGAAACATTTTTTCATCTATTTGAGCTCTGAATACTAAGTCAAAACAAAAGTAGAGAAAACTACTGCATTTACAGTTTGAGTTATAACAAGAAAAGTCTGAATTCATATTTTGAATTAAATGAAAATGAATCTTTTGTGCTTCAGAGTTTCAAAGTGAGAGTTTCAAATTAACCATGATTATGTGCAATTATGGATAAGAGGCCCTGGAGATGCAAGGTAGTTTCAGGAAGAGTCTAAGATGTGAAGAGTCCTCTTGGTGAATGTGAAGAAAACATTTTGAAAGCTAGATACTTTAGTCAGCTTTCTGTGGACTGGAAAGATAAGGTAAATAAAAGACTGAAAAACAAATGAAAAAGTAGAAATTTATTCTTTGATTACACGTTAGAAGTAATATTGAATCAGGATTAAGATTTATTGTGGTAGAATCATTTGTAGAAGATGAGAAAAGATGACATGATGATATATCCAGGCTGTTGAGCTGGATTTGGATCCTTGCCGTTAAACCAGCCAAAATAGACAATGGTGTTGGATTCAAAGTCGCTCATGTTCAACTGAAAGACGACAGAAAAAGACAAAAAAAATATGGTGAGCTTGAGACATTTAGCATTACTTAGTTAAGTCTAATATCGTAAACATGAAAACTTAAACTTATTAATCCAACGCGTGCTTTTTTCTTTATGGTTTAGGAATATCTGAACTTTAACACACTTATGAAGACAGAAAATTGCTAACTGTGGTTTTCTACTTGATAAAATCCTTGAAGGAGATGCAAGTGTTTTGGAAATCGATGCTAAGAGTGATCAGAAATTGGCATGATTACACAAAGAGCAATCAGAGGTCAATATCTCACTTCGGTGTAATTAAGGACTCCTCTAAGATAATTGTTTGCTTCAGACATTCATTGCTGGGGAAAATTGTTGTAATAATTCTATGGAAGATCATCTAATACATTACGGCTGAAACAATTAATCATTTGAAAATTCAACCTAACGATTAATTGTTAATCGTTAGGTTTTCATTAACTTCAGAAATATTAAGTCCAAGATGATTTCATTCATGTACTTCAACTCTCAATGACATCCCTTGTTGATTACATGTTGCAAGAATGAAGCTTTGTGCTGGTGGACAAACCTGTTTGGTGACGTCGACCCTCCAGGGGTCAACCTGCAGGCCGTCACACCAGCCTCCTCGCCCATACAGCCATGTGCCATGTTCATTCGGTACGGCGCCGTCTTTTACCCGCATTGTGCAACCAAGAGCCGTCCCTGTGGGTCCAAATGTCACAATTAAAACACATTAGTGCACAACAATTAGTGCAGAACTCACTTCATTACCAGTTTTGCACAAGATTTTAGGCAATTGACAAACTGATTACTATAATGATTAATCGGATTTTTTATTTAACAACTTGAGCTTATTTTATACAAATTTAGAAATACAATTAAAGATCCAAATAAACAATTCAATTCATTTTTAAATAAGAAAATAAACATTTTGATGCATAAACTTTAATAACAGCCTTAAGTGTACAGTTGATTACTTGCAGCTAAAGATATTTCTGCCATCAACATGTGGAAAGCTGATACGTCTGCTTATCAATACAGCGTAGGGCTAATCTGATGATTATTGTTTTAATTAAAAATAATAGCATACACCATTGTTTAGATTAATAATACTAATATATGTTATGTGTATATGTATATCTATTTAGTGGCTAACAAAAATAACAATAATTATCAAAAATAATAATAAGTAAAACCAAATCCTTGTTACTATTATAGTGGCCACATTTGTTTCTCTTGATTGAAAAACTGAAAATCTATCATATCATGATTTAGAGCTTAATAATAATAATAATACTTTATTGATCCCCTACAGGGGGGAAATTTAGTTTGTTCCAGCCTTGCACACAATAACAACAATAATAAATAACAATAATAAACCTTAACCTCTACGGTTCACAAAAATGAGCTAAAACTGCATTCAGAAGTGGAGGATAATTATTGATCTGAATATTTTTTTGCTTTCTGATCACTTCCTAGTGTTTTATGATATAAACAATTACCTGAATTTTAAAACTTAGGTAATATGAGGAAAAATAGCTGAGCTTTGCTCAAACACTGTGCTTGTTTCATTACTTATTCTGCATCTATTGATTAAACAGTATTCATTTTAATCAAATATTTGGTTAAAAAGTGACTTTGTGAGCTTTTCTTACCTGCCGTATCAAACGTGTGAGTGTTGTTGTTAACGCCGTTGACCAGGAAATGGTGGGAGGTGACGCAGAACTCCCCGCAGCCGTTCTCGTCGCTGCCGTGGCCCGTAATAACAGCATAAAGCTCCACCTGGAACCAACCACAGCCGGTGAGACGCTCCAGAGGTGAAGGATGTAAAAAAGCCATTGATTTCCAAACCATCTGGTACCTTCTTAGTGGATGAAGGGATGAGGATCTTCGTCGGCTGGTACCTCTTGTTGTAGTTTTTGTCAAAGGTCCCCCCGCTGAACAGAGGCGTCACTTTGAATGGATGAAGCTTGGCCACATCTTCACCTGTGATACCAAATTAGGGCTGTTGTAAATGAATATTTTAGTAATCGAGTAATCTATCGATTATTCTTACGGTTAATCGGGTAATCGGATAAAAAAAACATTGGTGAATCTAACATAACAGCAGTGTTACTATCGCATATCAACATCAGTCCAGTTTTTCACATTTGAGCTTCTCTAACAGTTACTTTTCTGTAGTTTAGAAAATTAACCTGTAACAATAACAGCTCACTTTGTTAACTTGAAGAAAAGTTATACAAAAATCTGAAATTAATTCAGTGTAATAATAAAGAGGCAGGCTCACAAATAGCCTGTCTATTTGTGAGCAGGCTATTATGAAAAAATGTCTATACTCCAGCTTTCTGTTTCTGTTTTCATCTTC
>CAEGAE010075900.1:0-10019 GCA_903067095.1 Girardinus metallicus
ACTAGTGGCAAGAAGATAGCCATTAAAGAAAGAAAGCCACAAAAAGTTCAGTTTGTGGTTTGCTCTAGTTCACATAGAACAGTCATCAAAAAGTCATCTGTGTAAAATCATGTGCATAGTTGTGAACGCCAACTCTATAAGGTTTCCTGCTGTTCATGTTTAATTCAGAAATGTTTCAGATTGTGGGTCTTCACAACAGAGCTTAATCGAAATGTGATAGTGTAGTTAAATTTTGTGGTTGCAACTCTCCCAAAGCCATATGCCACCCAGAGTAGTGAGCCATATTCAAATATTGAATATAGGCATTGATAGTTAGTGAATTTAATTGAATGCAAGGCTCTCCACTGAATATTTTTATTGTTATCAATTAAAAACCCGATTGAATTTCTGTGTTTGGTTGGTTTAGGGTTACCCCTCCTCCCGTCAGAAACGCTTCTCATTCATTTGATCCGACTGATAAGCCGGCTTTTGGCAAATTCTGTAAGTAAAGTTTAAGTAAAGCAAATCAAAGTTTAAATAAATGATCTTGGACAAATATTAAGACACTTTGCAAATCTAGCCTTGATGGACTAGTGGCAAGAAGATAGCCATTAAAGAAAGAAAGCCACAAAAAGTTCAGTTTGTGGTTTGCTCTAGTTCACATAGAACAGTCATCAAAAAGTCATCTGCACATGATTGTGTAAAATCATGTGCATAGTTGTGAACGCCATTTAATCTGATCAAAATCGCAGTGTTCTTCATTCATATATTTTTAAAGAAACATACATTTTAACGGTGAGGCTGAATGTCTCGAAAACAACTTTTTGTTTTTATAATCGTAAAAATTACACAGTCAGTAAATTACTTTCTGTTGTCAGCTATTTTTGTCAAGTAAGACAAAAATACAAAAGTTTAGAGTGCTTTTCTGCTCTACATTACTCTTGAAAGACGGATCTTTAGAATTTCCGACAGTCCTCGAAGCCATCGTCTCCTCCTCCCCGGCAGCAGCAGCCGCTATCCGCATCAAGCAGCTTTCATTCAGTGTGTGGCTGCTGAGCGGAGAACAACAGGCTACCTCTCTCCTCTCAGTCCGCTGTGAGTATTACAACCTTCAGTCACATCGTCAGTTATTTCGACGCGGGTTTTAAGGTCGCAAATGTGTCGTTAATAAGGCTCGGGTTGATTTTGTGTTGAATTTATTCTCAAAAGTGGTGTCTGAGACGTTCGTGGAGAGCGTGGTCTTTTGTTCTCTCCGTTTATTTTTTACATTTTGTTATTCAATAAGATAATTAAAATATATTAAAGTAACACGTTGGCAGATAACTTGTTTTTTTTTTATTTAGAATTTTATTCGTTTACATTTTTAAGGATATATTTTTATAAAATCGTATGGCGATATTAATCCCGTTTCGACACCCAGTAAAAACAGAAACAAGATAAATCAAAGTGTTTGATTTTTACATATTTTTAAACATACCATAGTCAGAAATCTTCATATTGACTGTGTTTTTTTTATTCCTCAGGATGCTGCACAGCTATGTGACAAAGGAAATACTTAAGCCAGGCTGCTGTCTAACAAAGAGCCATAAAGTCAATATCAACATGTGACATCATCGTTTTCTTACTGGTAACATGTTCAGTTTGAATCAAATGCTGACAAAACGCTCTCTAGAAAATCTCAACTTGTAAAAAAATTTTGACAAAAGGTGTTGCTCTATTGTCATCTATCAAGAAAGCACAACGGTTAAAGATGTCCAAACATATCCAAGTCCCAAAGTTTTGCTTCTAGAAAGGCTTCTCTGTTGGGATCAGAAATGTGGAATCAACCATGAAAATAAACATAGAGATTAAATCTGTCTCAGTCCTACTGGCCAGACAGTCTTCTGTCCACCTCAGCAACCTGCACCACATCTACAATATCGCTGTGTGCACTGGCTACTGATGGACCCGTTACCACGGACACAAGGATTCAACTCCAGCTGCGCCATGACTTCATCAGACCACGATGAGACAGGTAGCGATCTGTCCGAGTCCATGGAGATCCGTGAGCTCCAGGACCAGTACGTATCTGCCGAAAACTGCTTCAAGTCCAAAAGTTTACCCATCTTGAATGGGCCATGCGAGCATGGTGTTGGTCCCTCTGCATGCCCTCAGCAGGTCGGTACAACCTGCTCCTGCGTGGCTGTGGAGGACAGCCGGGCGCTCCAGCTCAAGACCCCAGAATCCAGCCAGGCAGAGTCCCCCTCCTCGTGGACGGACTTCTCCCCCTCAATGTCTAGCATGGTGGGGCTGAGCAGCTCCATGCCGGTGGAGGGTCACAGGCCCGCAGGCTTCAGAGGCAGAAAACTTGGTTTCTCTCTGAGCCGGTTTATTCAGATCCCGGCCAGAAAGTGTGTGCGGGTTATCCTGAGCGACTCGCGTTGCTTTTTGTTCTGCATGTGCTACCTGACCTTCATTCAGTCCCTGATGGTTTCGGGCTACCTGAGCAGTGTCATCACCACCATTGAGAAGCGCTACAGCCTACGCAGCTCCGAGTCCGGCCTATTGGTCAGCTGCTTTGACATCGGCAGCCTGCTGGTGGTTGTCTTCATCTCTTACTTTGGCGGCAGGGGTCAAAGGCCACGCTGGCTGGCCGTGGGCGGTGTCGTAATAGCTGTGGGCGCGGCGTTGTTCTCCCTGCCGCATTTCATCTCCCCACCATACCAGATCCAGGAGATGAACTCGTCAGCGGGCCACGAAGGCCTTTGCCAAAGTGAGAACGGCAGCAGGCGGGAGCTGGAAGTGGCATCCTGCCCCCGAGATCAGGAGGGCAATGAGCACAACCTGTATGTGGCGCTTTTCATCTGCGCCCAGATACTCATCGGCATGGGGTCGACACCAATCTACACCCTGGGGCCCACCTACCTGGATGACAACGTGAAGAAAGAAAACGCTTCTTTGTACCTGGGTAAGAGAAGCTGGATTTGATGGCACATGTAAAATCAATGCAACCAGACAGAATAGCTCTGGTCTATCCAATTTACTTTGTATTTAAGATGTAGTAGCAAAGTTGGGTGGTCCATTTCAAGGATCCTTCTCCATCTGGAAAAGTATGGAGTTTAGGGGTTTTTCAGGGCTGCATAATAATGGAAAACAAATAGTATGGAAAAAAATAGACTTAGCTTTAAACCCTGTCTTATCGTCTACGTGTAATGTCCGTCCGTTTGGGCAGCCATCTTTAAATCATGACTGTAGGTAAAATTATTTATGAAGTACAATCATACTGAAAGGTAAACATTGACCATAAACTCTGGAAAATTGAGTGTGAAAATTTTTGGAATTTTGACAAGAAAAAAATGGTTTAGCAACCCTGTAATGTATTTGAATAAATGTTCCTCAAGCAATCTCACCAGTCCCGAGTCGACGGCACAACCTGTGCCTGGTATGTGACTGGAAGCATGCCAAGTTCTTGATAATCAACCAAACTGATTTCATTGCCATCAAAATGGATTTGATTGTTATATTTTTGATTAGATTTAGAAGGCAGCTTATAACCATCATGTTGGCCAGGGCGGTATAAACTTCCGTGCCAATGCAAAGCTTTTGTCCTTCTGATTTAATCTGAGTGGCATGTGACCTCTGCATAGCCCTGAGGTGGACAAAAATGCTGCAGGCCAGAGGTAAACGTATGATAGACATGAACAAAATGCAAAAGTAAGTTGCTTATGCACAACGGGTCAATCACGTCTTCTTGTGAGTGTTTGTGCATAATACAGATGTGGTCTTAGGTGAGGCTGTCGACTGGAATGAAAGTTGCTCTACTGTCTAACAAGAACTGACAGCATACTGCTGTGTTTTCCATGGTAGCAGGTTGTTTTCTCTTTGTCCATGATCGTATACTCATCCCTAACCCATTCAGGCAATTCATTACGTAGTATCCATATATTTATTTGCTGGAACTTTAGTGACCTTATTAAATTAAGATTGCTGCGCTGCTTGTCACATTCCTCTCATAGTTCATGGAGAAGATCCTGACTGCAGACGTAATCTCAACTTGTATCTGTCTGGGTTTTTGTTGTTGCATTGTTGGGACATGGAGAACTCACACAATGTGTACAGGATCTCGCAAAAAGCCACAAAAAAAGAGGTCAATATCATTGTCATTTTAACGTGGCTCCAGCTTTATTGTGACCAAAAGAAATGTTGCATTCCCCCTAAATGTCCACATTTTGTCATGTTACAGCGAGAAATTGTATGTTAAGATTTTATGTGATGCATCAACACAAAGGGGTGACAATGGTAGATGCTTTTTGTTTCTTTTTGTTCTTATGTGGAGAAAGCCTAACATCACACATTACACATGACTTTGAGCACACCAAACGCATTGAAACATGGCGGTTGTGCAATCATTCTGCAGAGATGATTTCCTGAAACTGAAAAAATGGGAACTCGTCATAGTCTGTGGGAAGATGGATGTAGGTAAACGCAGGCTAATCCTGGAAGAAAACTTTAGACTGGAACAGATGTTCACCTTCAAACAAGTTCAAAGCATACTCATGTGTCAGTCAATGGCTGGATTTAAATCCTTTTATAATCTATGTCAAAATTTGAAAATGTATGATGTGAAAAAACCTAAAAGGCTTTCTGCAGCAAGGATGGTAGTACTAACTCAGGGACGCCGAAAGCCTTGAAAATTTTAATTGTTACCTGGCAAAAAGTTTCATGTTTTGTGGAATGATTATGCAAGGCATGGCATTATTAGATCAGTTGTAATACAAAATGTAAAATACAGCAGGAAAGAAGCATCCGCATGTTGACAAAGGTAATAAATGTTAGATTTAATGCAAATAGACGTTTTATTTTGCTATCTTTCAGACTTTTTGTTTAGGCTTTTAGTTGAACTCTGCTAGACAAAAATGCGTTAAAACAGTTGCGCAACATTGACCACAGTGTTGGGACTCGGCCCTCACTGAGGCATCGCATGCCTCATGGAGCATATCCGCTGCCTACCTTTGAGACCCAGTATTGATCTGATCCATGCGTCAAGGGGAGCCAGTGCAGCAGAGCTATTGAACCAGACACTGAAAACAAGGGAGAAAAGATCTTACGGCACTTTCTTTTCCTGCTCTCACCTTAGTAAGGTGGTCCAGAGGTAATGCATCAATGCTTACAGATATACTGTAGCCCAGATATCCCTGCGAAGCTGCACTCATTGCCATGACCTTGGTGGCTATGTCAGAGGACTCGTACAGGGATCATCTACTTCCTTCCAGTAAAGCAGTGTTTGGGGAAAACAAAGATTTGTTCTCACATGGCAGAGAGGGAGCAGATAGGTGAAGGAAAACGTCCTTGGTTTGTGTTGCAGACACTCTGATAACCATGGTAACTAGATCTCAGTTGTGTTATTTGCTCTCTTTGGCTATTTTTTTTATCTTTTTTTGAGTTGTATTTTGAGTCAGTTTATGCTTGAATGAAGCTGAATCTGTGCTTGCACTTACCAATTTCCATATGTCTCCAAACTCATTATATCCCGATATAGGTTACCCATCGCTATAGGACATTTCTCCTCACATCTTATGAATGTAAAGGCCATCTCAGTTTGCAGCAGCCCAAAGGGGAGGAGCTGCTCGCTTTTGTGGGACAGTGCGGTTTACAGTGAGGGGGTACTTCTTGTGTCATTGGAGAGTCACAAAGCCCCCTGATCCACTCTGCTGTAGCAACCAACATATTCAAGATTTAACTTCATCACATTTTGTTGCATTAATACCACAAACCCCAATGTGTTAGAACAGAGTAGAGCATTATTGTGAAGTGGAATGAAGTTCATGCAAATAAAAATCTGAAAAGTGTGGGCTGCATGTTTAGACGCCTTTTATTCTGATACATATAAATAAAATCCAGTGCAACCAAGTCGACTTCAGCTTTTCTGTGGAGGCCAATTTGCATTATAAAAAATTATCCCAAACTTTGGACATTTCATGCTAACAGATGTGGAAGGAGGCTTTTTCTTTGTTTCTTTAAAACACTTGTGAGTGGTGTGGATGTCCATCTCCCACCAGGACAACAACTCTACATATGTAAGTGTTTACAAGCTACAGTGGAGTGATTTGAAGACAGATGCACACCAGACTTTTATTTTTATTTAAACAATCTTAAACCATATATTATTTTCCTTCTTGACAATTGTGCTTTAATTTGCAGTGGTCAGTCACATAAAAACCAAATAACATACTAAAGTTTGAGTATAACATGGCAATATGTGGAAAAAGTTCAAGGGATATGAATACTTTTGTGAGGCAGTGTGCCATCGCCACTGTATTTTACCTAAAGTTTGCATCAGGTCAGTTGATTAACAGTGGCATAGCAGGAGGACAAACTTTACTTTAATCGCTTTTGTTCGTTTACTGCTGTGTCAGCTTGTTCGTCCTCTCTTCCTGCGTCGACCGCACGTCTCTGAGATTTTACCGATCAATAAACATGCTTCTTGTTGTCCAGTCACTGATTTATTCCAACCTCCAGTCAGAGCCAGTGACCTGAGGATATAATAGGAGGTTGAGATTTACAACCAAATGATGCCGGCAAAGTGTTCTCAGTATCGAATGACATTAGTGATTGGGTCCATCTGATTCTCGCCTCGTGTTTGCATGAAAATTCAGAAGAAGTTGCACCAGACTCTGCGTAAATTTCAGTCCTGCATCATTTCATGCACTATGTTTCTTTTCTGTAACCTTTCGCCGTCTAAGCCTCGCAATTCTTTTGCAGGCAGCGCCACATGTCCTTCTTTCTGCAGGGCGAATTTAATGGATCCCTCCTGCCTCTGCTTTAACAAGCATGCAGTAGAGAAAACTAAAATGCAAGTGTGTGTGATTGGATTTTTCTGCATTATTAATGTATATTAGGCACTCCTAAAGGGCCAAGGGTAGAGCCAGCATTTAACACAGCAGGCTTGTTGAAGCTGCAAGGAAAGAGATTTAAAAAAAAAAAAAAAAAAAGGTGGGCACCGGTTTATGAGGACAGATTTCATGTCCACCGAGAGGTTCTGAAGAGTAGTTTTGTGTGCAGCCAAACATGCTTGCATGGACACAGGGGGTGTGTTTTATGTGGACAAATTTAGAAAGAACATTTGCTCTCACTAAGTTTGCCTGAAAGTGTGTGCGACGTGTTCTCCTGTAGATTGAAGGAACAAACACCACTTGAGTGCTAGTTTGTAGTTAAACTTCTGTGTTTGTCATTGCCCTGGCGTGAGTCAATCTCATCAAACTGTGTGTGCTGTCCTGTTTTGCTGCAGCCAAAGCAAATGCAGAATGTGCACACACACAGACCTGTCCCTGGAGGACTTGTCTCTACTGCCCTTTGTCTGTCCCATCCAGATAAAAGATCGTGTTTCAGTCTCGAATTTAAGGTATGGCCCCATCAAAAAGCTGGCATGCTTATAGACGACGAGCCGGCCCCTCTTCATCACTGTCCCTCTGGCTTCTCCTCGCATGCGGCTTGAATATCACCGCTCCCTTTCCCAGAGCACAGTAGGGTTACTCAGCAGCAGACGACCTTTTTTAGCCACGTGCTGCTCAAACAGCTTTGGCCACTGCTGTACGATTACTATGACTCCCTGCGTGAACCGCTGACCTCTGTGAGGCTGATCCTGCACCACCAGTGACAGCATGTGCTTTTAAAACGTGTCCCTGCAGGAGGAAGAGGAGGAGGAGGGAGTTATTCGAGGAGAGAAGGAACAGTTGGGTGTGGGGGTGTGTTTGGGTCTATAAAAGCAGAGTCTCAGCCATAACTGTAAATTAGTTTTTACATCGGTATTAAATAGCGGTTGGTACTGAAATTGAGTTGTTTTGACAGCATAGGAAGGTTCTTCAGGAAAATATATGAAAGGCTTTTTATGATGACAGGTAAATGAGAAGTAAGAAGACTCTCCTTCTCGTCTTATCAAATCTTTGATTTGGCAGTTAAAATGTGTTTGAAGTTTAATTTTAATTGCAAAAACTTACTTGGCTGAATAAAGGTCAGATAATCGATATTTATTCCAATCGTTATAAAAAAGCTTTTTGTTGATATAGAAAATAACTTAATTGAACAACTCTGCAATTAAACTAATTTATCATAAAAGTTTGGTTTGATCAAAAAAAATTGTCTTGTTTTTTGTTGTTGTTTTTCACGGTTTTAAGATACAGCAGTGTACTCTTTGTTTTGCGATGTCACCAGCATGACTTAAACTTTCACCTCTTTTGTTAACATAACAACTCTCTTGCCGTATTTAGTGACTTTTGGGCCTCTGAGCAACTACTGACAAATGAAGAACGTTTTCCTCATGTTTCAGGAAGCAAATATGAATTTGCGTCTGTCATAATAAATCAATACATTAAAATAAATCACTGCATTTTTATTGCATATTGCTTAGCTGTTAATGTTGTTAAAACTTAGTGTATGCAAAGAAATAAACAAAGATAATTGTTTTACTGTAACTTTTAGATTCCTAAAAGGATCACAGGTTTGAAATTAAGTTAAGGACATTGCAAATAATAAAAAAAAATGCATAGTTTTTGTGCCGCACCTAGTGTTTTTCATTTTAAAAACACAATAAAGGGTGTTGTGGTGGCGCAGGGGCAAAGCACGACCCACATATTGAGGCCTTAATCCTTGTGGCGGTGGTCACAGGTTCGATTCCCGGCCTGGCGATATTTGCCGCATGTCTTCCCCCTCTCTCATGTTTCCTGTCGAACTACTTTCAAATAAAGGCCACTAGAGCCAACAAAACCTTTAAAAAAACACAATAATGTAACTGTAATTATCTCAATCTTAAAATGATAATAAAAAACGTGTGGGGCAGCTGAGAGCCACACAAAATTATTCTGATGGCTGCAAATGGTCATTGAGCCAAACTTTAAAGATCACTTGTTCAACTTTTCTCTAAGAATCCTGGAACAGTTTAATTGAAATGTTTTTAGGCAATATTTGATCACTGCTTTTTGGTAGCTTCAGTGTAAATTGTTGAACCAAAAATACCGCAGAATTATTATTTTTGTCTGAATGAATTTCTGTCTTTAATTACTTATTGTTTGTCTTTTGCTATGGGATCAGTGTGTTCTGTGATGAATATCAGGACTGCTGCTGCTATCATGTGCTGACTAAGCTGCTTTGGTGTTCAACATATCTATCTGTGTTGGCTCTTACTGTCCAACATGCCAAAGAGAACCAACATGGACATCTTGCCTTTCCTTTTACACTCTCGTCATGTCTACTTGTGCATCTTCTCAGCCCTTTTTAAGTCTATTATCCATGCTGATCCAACTTATAGGCTGGTGGTAGGGGAGTTATTTTTCTGCAAGAGATGGGAGGCAGAGTGGGAGGAATCGTCCTCCATTCCGGCATTAAGCCTGCTGAGGAGAAGTCTGGCTATTGTTCTCCTTGACCTCGGCAATGCTCTGATGACCTGAGACTAGAGGAAAACTGCCGGAAAGAGAGATGTTCATGAATTTTATGAAAATCTTAAGAATTTGGTGACACATATGTAGGGCTGAAACGATTCCTCGAGTGATTCGAGTACCTCGATTATTAAAATTCTTCCAGGAAAACTGATCTGGCTCGAAGCCTCGTTATATTATGTGTTACTATTTAGCGCACCGTGTTCCGGCCGGGACTTTATTTACTATCTCACTTCCGCCTGAGTTGTTGACGAAACCTAAGTGTTAGCAGCATAACGTCCAGTTTTCAAGTTCGGCCTGGGAGGATTTTATTGAGTCGTGATAATGTCCGGGTTTTTGTCTTTTTCCGGGGGACCAATAAGCATCTTAAAATGACGGCAGCGATGCCTGGAGTCCGGTGGGATTATTTATACAGATAAACGGAGAGACGGAACACGGCGGCGGTTGTGCTTTAGATGCGTAGCTTTACTGAAAATACCGGAAAATGAATTTCATATCATCCCGGTCGCAACAAATGGTGGCAAAGAGCATCATGACGTTACAGAGCTGGTAAATGTTTCTGTGTGTGACGAATGCAGATGTCAAATATGAGGGGCCGTTTAGGACAAAAACTATGTTTTGTCTCTCACA
>CAEGAE010075907.1:0-19574 GCA_903067095.1 Girardinus metallicus
AGGTCGTTATCTTTTTAGGGATGGCACGAGACCACCGCGGATTGTGGCACAGAGATGGTATTGGTTAATATTGGTTAAATTTATTTCAGCTTTAAGTATTTAATATCTAGGTGTTTTTATGGGAATGTGAATCTTTCAGATCAATTTGAGAAGCAATTTTGATCATATTTCACATTTATCGTGTCATGTTGCGCGGGGTGCTGGTCTTGATTCGGTCTCAGCTTCCCTTGGTCTTGGTCTTGACTTGGTCTGTGGTTAGTTGGTCTTGACCACAACACTGGTTCCCGTAACTTCTCACATAGCCTGTGTTCTACGCTGTAGTTCATGAAAGCAACGCTTGAAAATTTGCATATTGATGCAGACACTTTTGTTGGCACCTCTGGTAAGGTGTGTTGTTTACCAGTGTAAAAGCTCTTCATTTAAATGTGATTTTTATTGCAGTAGCATGATCTCAAGCTAAAAACAGGAGAAAAAAAGACATTCCAACCTTTGTTGGGATGGCTTTTATCTCGCAAGTACATACAACTGCATTGATATCCTGATGAAAAGTATTTTTATTCTCTTGTCTGAGTAAAATCATTGCACTAGCACCCCCTACAGTGTCGTTGTGCGCAATGTTTGACATTGACAGATGCGAAAGTGTGTCTCAAATCGTGAACTTTATGCCAAATTGAATTGTTCAAAATATGAACAGCAGGGAGTACAATGTGTCACCCCTCAAACTGTTAAAAGCAATTAAGTGTTAATAAGGACTTTCTTTCCCAGCTGAACCAATGTCATGCAAAATGTTGATAAAGCATTCCTGGCTAGCATGGCTAGCACGTCATTGTGCTAAATATGTGTTTTCAGCCATCAACTTGTTTCAGTTTTGATATTGTGCCTGGATCAGCCATCTTGGAGTGTGTTGCCCCAAACTTACACAGTATGCAGGAATGTTAGTGCAGTAAAGCTGACACAAGCTTGAATAAATGTTCCCTCATGATTTCTGAAAATGAAGCAGCTGTATGCACTAGTAAACTTTACATAGGTCCGTTTTTATGTGTCCTTGAAAAATTTATTCATATATATGAGCGAGCAACACAAAATATAAACATTGTAGTCGTACATGAGTGCTTAAATGACCAGACTTGTCCCACTGTGCTTTAATAATATGGCAGCACAGTCTTCATTAAGAGCAGCTTTTCCTGAAATATGAAGCAGTTCTCACTCTTAACATGGTGTTTAGATAAAAGCATAAAAAAACTACTGAAAACAGACAAAAGCAGAGCTCTTGCTATGCTGATTTGATCTTCTTCTTTCTACTGAAAACCCTCTGCATTATTTTTAGAGCTGTGGTAAAACTGCAGTTTTCATGTGAATCAATAAAGCCAGCTCAAAATCTCTGAGCTTTAGTCAAACAAGCTACTGTGTATGTTCTCGGTATGGGATGATGTTTGAACTTTCTTCAAACATCGAGCGAATCTGCAAAGCGCAAATGATTTCTAAAGCCCCGGTTTTTGCGGCGTGCGCATGAAGAAAGATTCTTCCCAAATCCATTTGACATTTGTAACTATGGCAACACAAGGCTTAACAGATCGGGTGATTACTGAGTCAAGCGGTCGCAAAAAGTTCAGGCGGATGAGGAGAGTAACTGAACACGGTGTGTGTAGCCAGAGCTGTGGGAAGTTTGTTTGACAAATAAAAATAAATATTATCAATGGATATACAGTTAATAAAATAACTATTATATTGTGAGGAGTTCAATATTGTTGAAATATTATTGCATTTTTAACATTGGTCATTGTTAGTACGTTGGTCAGCAATATGCTTCACAAAAGAGCAAGAGAACAATGATGTGCCTGTTAAAAGTCATTAGTAATGAAATCTGTTTATGAACTTCAGTTTGTGAGTTACTTTGTAACGTGTTAATCTGATCCGGTCACTTTGTTCAGTAACTTGTAATCTGTCACGTTACTATTTCAAATCCAGTAATCAGAATAAAGTTACTTATCCAAATCACTGTGTTACCATTTTCTTTTGCGTCTTGTGTAGTGACCGTCGTTTCTATGCTGCCGTTAGCAGGAACGTAAACAACAGAGACAGGAGAGAGATGCGCCTATTGTTGATGAAAAAACAGGAACTATTTTGAGTTTCTGTCGTCACGTTCGATTATTATATGCGACTTTGGGCATATTTTTTTCTGAAGCCGCTTAAAAGTTTAAGTCGCGGGTTGTAGTTTTTTGGGCTTGGTTTTGAATGTGAAGTTGCTCAATTGAAAATAAGCAGACATAATAAACCCCACAATTTGTCTAACAACCAGATAGTTTTAGTCAAGCTCTTCCTGTCCATCTTTTCCCAAATGATCTGTCCCACTGTGTCTTTGTTAATGCTCAGGTAATATAAACTTATTTATATGATGTTGAGCTTTGCAAACATCAAGACTAATATGGACAATGCAATAAACGTGAAAACAGCCACGAATAAACGCAAAGTTAAACACCATAATCATTAAGATTAAGATAAGTGTCACAAATCTGTGCAGCCATCTGAGCTGTGGAGTCGCAGGAGGAGCGCTGACAGCAAACACAGGGCCGTAACACAGAACCTGGAGGCTGGGGGAGGAGGGCTCTAAAATCCTAGTTAGAGTTTTCCAGACAATAGTCAACATACAAAAACAAGCAAAAATTACTAATTACTTTTGTTTCTTTTTTTTTTGACTGTTGTAACCTTTAAACAATTTCCCCTTCAGTTCAGCTTTATTAGTGGAGATACATTGTTAATGTTACCATTATAAAATAACTTGCATTAACAGGCTCAATGTAATTTTTATATTGAGGTGGCAGAGGGTTGTTGTCAACAGCTGCTGAAAGTAACTAATAAAGTAACTTGTAATCTAACTTAGCCATTTTCTAAATCAAGTAATCAGTAATCTAATTAAGTTACTTTTTCAAAGAGTAATCAGTAATCTGATTAAAGCTACTTTGTCAAAGTGACTATGCCATCACTGTTCATTAGTCATTGTTAGCTGCTGTGGTTGCCTCATTTTATGTCTCTCTTTCAAGTGGACCGTTTTGTTCATAGTGTAAGTGTAAATATGGCTAAACAGCAGATGTAATGTTTGTTTAGTGAGAAAAAGGTCATACTCAGCTGACTGTCAGCCAGTTGTTCTACAATCATACCAGGAAAGGTCCAGAGCAACAGGAATTACTACGGCTAGCTGGTAGACTACAGATCTCTATTGTAGGTCAAATTTCTATGGTTTCTACTGTACACCATTTCCATTGTACATTCCTACTATATATTGTGGAGTGTGTGATGTTAAAGCTCTATATTATATAATAACTGTAATATCAATAGGAGTATTTACAATTTTGTAACAAACTACTTGGAAAGCAATATTGTTCCAACGTGTCACAAATCAAAGCTTCTGGTCAGTAAAGATTAGTTGATCATTTAGTGCTTTAGTTAAAGGACAGCAAAAATACTGCAATAAGCTTACATGGAATTAAACCAATTACAAAAATCCACCAAACTCAAGTCTAATAACTACATAATGAATGTATCTGGATTTTCCTGCTAAATCGTCGTGACTTTCAGGACAATGTTACTCTATGACTTTGAGGGTGAAACTGTTGCTAAGAGAAGCCAAACACCAGAGGGGTTTCTGACTAGAAAATATGATTCTTGAAAACACGTAGCAGATCATGTTATGCTTTCACCCCCCTGACACTTCTCTCCATAACAAATATGATTGCTGTGAAGTCAACGCCTCCGTGAGGAATAGGCAGCACACCGGTCAATTATCACCAGCTGTCTGCAGTGAGAAGAGCCGTTGTTAGAGCTGCCATAAGACAAGTATTGACACGAACAGAGAACTCCGGAAGGGAAAACGCACCGACCAGGCTTTCCTCAAAGAAATATGATAATGTTATTTGTAAAGGGACAGAGGGTGGACAACACCCCGTGTGTTGATTAACGAGAGAGGCGACTTTCCTTGTCAATATGACATCTTTTGACCTCGTGATTCGCCTAATACCTGTTGATTAAACACTTGAGTGATGACGCCAATCCTCGGAGGTGACCCCCCCGAATCCGTAAAGGAGATAAATTAAAGTCCTCCATCAAAACGTGATCAATGCCATGGAGCCCCTCTGGCTGAAATGGACGCCTTGGTATAATGAAGCAATAATTTAAGTTTACTGCTTGGTAAGTGAACGATGGACATTCAAGCACAGCCTGCAGAGATTTTTGAATGTCAACATGAGAAATTAACCCCAAATCAAATTGTCTTTAACTGCAGTTTTATTAAAAATACCAACTTTTACTACTACATTTCTATTGTAGTCTTTAAGGTTCTTATCCCAAAGCAACAGAAAAACCCTCTTAATGTTTTTATTGCATTTTTAGCATACTGTATTAATATCACTTATATTGTGATTGAAGTTGCAATAATTTCATTTGCTATTTGAGAGTTAATCAGACCACATGACTTCAGCATAAGGAAGTAAAAATATTATGACTTTTGGAAGCTGATAGACTGGCAGACTGATTTGGGAAAACTTTATCCAAAATTTGGGGTACCTTAACGTCATGGTTGGACAGCGGGAAAGCAGAACAGTTGTCCCATCAAACCATCAGTTCCCAAAACCACACAAAAAAAACCTTGTAACAGCGCACAGGTCAGTACGAACTCTCCAGACTGCATATAGAATAAAAAACTTGTAAGGTCCAAATGACCCCATCTCTTAAGGCCGTGCTATGATTAAAAACGCAGCACTAAAAGAAATAATGAATAAATAAATTACAAAATGAACAAATTAAATGAGAAAAGTTCAGAGCCTGGAAGACTCTAGATATTTATCTAAATTTGGCCTAAATATATTTCATAAATTTCAGTTACTCTCCACATTAGCTGCTCATTGTCTAAATAATTTATATGATGTGTTTCACCTAGTGACCGACTCGCTGAGTTAATTACATTTTTATTATTCTAATTAAACATAACTAAACTAAGGCAAAGTATAATGTCAAAGTAATGAATTTAAAAATCTGTTTAATCAATAGAAGTCAAATTCGAAACTATATGTAGAACCAATACATTTTTCATCAGATCAAACTAGCGTGTGCATGTAGAGATATACACTCACCGGCCACTTTATTAGGTACACCTGTCCAACTGCTCATTAATGCAAGGATTTAGCATCAATAACATGAAAGCTTGGATCCATCCTGCCTTGTATCAACGGTTCAGGCTGGTGGTGGTGGTGCAGCAGTGTGGGGGATATTTTCCTAGTCCATTAGTATCAATTGAGCATCGTGTCAATGCCACGGCCTACCTGAGTACCAGGTCCATCCCTTTATGACCACAGTGTACCCATTTTCTTATGGCTACTTCCAGCAGCATAACGCACCATGTCATAAAGCCCAAATCATCTCAGACTGGTTTCTTGAACACGACAATGAGTCGAATGGCCTCCACAGTCACCAGATCTCAATCCAATAGAGCACCTCTGGGATGTGGTGGAAATGTTGCAGAGATTTGCATCATGGATGTGCAGCCGACAAATCTGGACCAACTGTGTGATGCTATCATGCCAACATAAACTTCCTCTCTCTGGAAACATTCCTCTCTGAGGAAACATTCCTCTCTGAGGAATGTTTCCAGTACCTTGTTGGAGCTATGCCACGAAGGATTAAGGCAGTTCTGAAGGCAAAAGGGGTCCAACCCAGTACTAGCAAGGTGTACCTAATAAAGTGGCACTAATTTCCAAAAATGAAGCAATGATCCTCCTACAGAGGTTTTGTGTTCCACTGCTTGTTCTGGGCACATCAGTGGCCCACTAGAACTCCATTTTCATTGTTATCAGCTTTATTTGAGAAGTGCTGCCTCTGACAGCAGCAACCCGGAAAAGGATTATGTAGGAATAGAAGATGGACAGAGAGACAGATGGATTATTTGTCCTTTAATTCAGTGTATCGCTCCTTAATCTAGTTTTTGGATTGAAAACTTAACCTATAACCCATAAGCCAACCTGTGGTATGAACTTAACCCAGGCCTGGAATCAGTCCACACTTGATGCAGGAAAATCACCCAGAGTGGGCTATATTATATCTTTTACATGTTGAATGATTTTGTTTATATTCAGAAAATTTCACGCAAGAGCAGGACGATAGAGGGAGCAAAGACAATTCCTTTACTTACCATCGATGTACAAAATGAAACCTGGACATGTAGGAGTTATTAATGTAGTGCAGCGCGACAGAGCAAAGGGAAAAACAACCCAAAAAAAAAAAAAAAAAAAAAAAGGTGAACAACAACTCAAAACCACTCGTATTCTGCTTTGTGACTCTATGTGTTGGCTACGTTACATGCACACCCGTTGCCACAGCAACAGCTCTGACAACAGTTCTACTAGCTTATCAGGATTCAACATGAAAAACACGCAAACATTTCCCACACAGAGAACATAACATTGACTCCGTTACAGTTTTATTTTTTTCAAGCTTGATGTTCATTTTGCAATTACTAATAAGTGATGGTGGTTGATTAGCTAATTAACTCCTGCTCTACTGATGGTCTGTCAGGGTTTCTTGTGTGGTTTGCCTTTTTTTTTTGTTTTTTTTTACTGAACCGAAGCACATCTAGATATTAGGTTTGTCAAAGTCAATCTAGCATAATTGACATACTTCCTTCTCCGTCTCTATTTCTGTTAATTGAAACTCGTTCCTGACCCTGTGAAATGTGAAACCCTTGGACCTTGGTATGTAGATGTCATAGTGTTGACAATAATTAGCAAAGCACCGTGTGGTCTTCCAGCAGAAAGTTTGGGGGCAACGTGACGTCAACGTGTCTATAGCATAGTAGCTCAGGTGTATTGTGTGTGTAATATCAATGCGTTTATTGAGTCTTTAAAAGTAGTTTCTTCATAAATACCGAGTTGTTTACATTGCCCTTGTATAAGTTCTTCTATTTTGTTTCTCTGTGTTTTATAAGGCCTTACTGTAAACACATGAATAATGAGGTCTATATTCACTGACGTTTTACATTTGTTCTGCTGTCCTTCACAGAACATGCTCAACTGGATGTTTGTAGAAATTTGAATTCATGGATTTGTTTTTACTCCTGTTAAAACTCCAAGCCTAATTTCTGAAGAGTTAGAGAGCTGAACTGAAGCAACGTTTGCCTTGTCTCCTCATTTACATTTAGGATTATTTGATCAGTGCAGCGAGCAACAAAAGGAAAACGCATGGCTGCAGGGAAAGCTGAAATGTAATATCCTCGTGTCATTAGAGGTTTACTATAACAATAACAGCCCCGCAGAGCCGATTCCACGTTCTTTTTATTATATCATCTATGAGAGAAAATATGTCTGCTTCTGTCTAATCCACCTGAAGCCGCTTCTCTCAAAACTTGGGCTTTTACACTGCCACCTGCCCCAAATACATATGAATAAGGAGTCAGACTCTCACAAAGGCAGCTTTGGCATGCATCAAAAGTTCTTAATAAGATACCTTACCTGCCAGGCACCCCATAAGTGACTGCAGCAGCAGCAGTTTCCATAGTAACATCATCTTCAATTTTGAAGGGTCAAAAGTGTTTTCACATCCAATCACAAACGTATGGAATCCGATTTGCACTTCTCTCCTTTGCCAATCTGTGGAAGAAAAAGAAACCAGGTGAGATTTATTAAGCACTTTTTCGCAGCAACTTTAAAAATAAATTGGGCATCCTTCGCTTGGCGAAGTCATCCCACACATGTGGAACAAGGATAGTCGGAACTTGGCAAAACGTTAAAGTGTTTAAATTTAATTTAAAAACCGCTGAACTGAACCACAACTTACAGGTTTGGAGGAATAAAAAAAATCTCAAAGAAACCCTTCGCCTAACAGGAAAACGTTCATTTCCATATCTGCAGCAACACAACAGGGCTCCTACTCCCATACATCATCATAGTATTGTTCTTTAGGAACTCTTCCAACTTAAATGCAAAAAAATAAAATAAAAAAGTGTAAAAGCTGTAAAACAGAGTGTCAAGATTTGTGGTGTGAGGTGGTGAAGCAGAGGCAGTGAACACAGTCTTGCTGAGAGGAATGATAATTTAATGATGAGAAAAGGCACAAATAATCCATAAGTCCAGGTCGCACAGCTTGAGCGGAAAGCTAAGGCTCACCATCGGTGGCAACTGGAGACAAAAACCAAGACGTGACAGAAACGAGAGAATCGACAAGGACCCGACAAAGACACAGAAACACAGGTGGCATTAAATACAGAAAGGGTAATCACAGAACGAAACACCTGGGAACAATCAAGGGGTAGACAGGACAACATGGAGACTCAAACGACACAGAAACCTAAAATAAACACACAGAAAAAGTCAAATCACGACACAGAGAGCACCAGAGAATTTCTCAATGCGCTGGGTCTTTTTTCCTGAACGTATTCTCTATTCAGTCTTTTCCCAGGCGGAAAGACTGAAAGTTTAAAGTTTTCCCAGAAAAAACCTGAACTTTATAGGATAGACCTCTGGGAAAGAAAAGAGCCTGAAATTATACATGCGACTAAGGTGGAAAAAAGTAAAAAAAACCTGTCACTGCATTTGAGAAATCTATTTAAGTGCGTCTACTGCACACAGCATAATAATACCATATAACTGTTGGAGGAATTCACATCATTTGAAATATCTTTGGATGTCTCTTTGGGCTACCAGCTTTAACTTTCAGAGCAGATTGTAGCTGATAAACATAATAAAATATCCTAAATAGGTGTGAGCAATATGAACTTAAAATTTTATTAAAAATATTTTTTTTGTACAGTGATAAGGATGAAAGTGATGAAAAAAACTTCTTTGTAGTCTTTTTTTTTAGCTAATTGTGCAGCTTTGACTGCATGGCGACCACAGCCTGAGAAAACCCTGGAAAACAACAGAGTGTCCAGCAACTTTAGCAGCAACAGGAAGGCTAACGTGGTGGCAGAATGTTTGACTTTCTTGTTCTGTCCAGCAGAAAAAGATGAGATTCAGTGTTATTTTGGCACATTTTGTATTTCTTGTATATCATGTAGAATAACTTTACTTAAATGTACAAACACTCAGAGACTTGGGGCTACAGTTAGCGATGCTAACAGCACTAGTGGTGCTAATTGCTGATGAGAGTTGTTGAGGTCTGAAAAATGTTACACATTTCTTGACTTCATTTCACTAAAATATTAAACACCAATATTCTTACAGCTTTTATATGTCCCTTCTCTCAAGCGCTCATGTAGAAATCCAGCATAACTTCACCCCCATTCATGAATTAATGACCGTTCACATGCAGATAAACTCGTTAAATTGCTATTATTGAGTGATTCTGTTGATGGATGTAGCAAGTTTTCCAACCGTTTTAACTGTTTTCTTTTCCACTTGAACAAACCAAAATTTACCACTCGAGCTTTTTTGAAGAAATAAATCATGATGTCCTGAGGTCTGTTTTCACACCCACCTGCTCCCTCTCTGTAGCTTAAAACTAGTAGCTCTACCACTAAAAACAATGTGCATATGGACATAAATGATCAATCTGATACCCACAGTGCACTGAAAATAAAATAATAAAAAATCCACTTTATTTGTAGATGATTTTATTGATACTCAAGGTCACCTTACGTAGTAAAAAACATAAAAACACAATATTAAAATACACAATAAAATTAAGTTCAAAATTAGATTTAAAGAAACATGAGATTTGAGTTTGGATTTGAAATGTGGCAAAGAGTCTATGTTACAGAAAAATATGAATAAAACACCAGAAATTGGCACAAATTGGAGCATGTACCAAACACTACCTACATGGTTTATTTCTACAGACGTGGTGGCATGGCCGAGCATTGAGGGTCATTTCCACAGAGTCAGCCGTGCCCCCCTGGGCTAGAAGCTTGTTTTTTTTGTTTTTTTTTCTTTCATTTTTACCTCAGAGTGACCAATTTTCTATTATTCATATCTTGATTTGCTACAGTAGGGGCTCTTCCCATATCTGTGCCCTCTGTACCCTGCACTTTTTTCAGATGTTACAACCGTTCAATCCATTGTTGATATATCATAACGTGGTTTTCCGAGCTGCCTTTAAACACAACAGATGCTTACACTAGTTTTTCACTTGTGCCACAGTGACTGAGACCTGCTGCTGCTGTGCAGAGCAGCACACTGGTCTGCGTTAGCATCATGCAGCAAACCAGCAACAGGCAAAGAAGTTGCACAGTCCCCCCCCCCTCCAAACTGAGTGGGTTGAGTAATGCTGTTGGAGCTAAATTATGACTAGCTAATGCCAATATATCACATTAAGCTTGTTAACAAGTGTATGCCACTGGTTACATTTACTTGAGTATCTTTTCGATACTTATAAGAGAAGTTTTACTGCGCTACTTTTTTTCTTTTGAGTAATATTATTATTTCTTTTCTTACTTGTGTAGATTGATTTTGCATTTAAACAAATAAACTTCAGAGATTGGAAACATTAGATCCTTAGAAATCTGCAACATATGAGCTAATGTTTATGCAAATTTGAGGATAATTACTTAACATTTTAATAAATGTCATGTTTACATCCTTATTGTTTATTTTGTAATAATAAACATGATTATTTTATTTGAAAGGTTACATACAGGTTTGTTTATGTATTTATATCAAAGTAAAAGCTCGTTTAGTGACTGTATCGATGCTCCAGGTTCAGGATGGGAAATTTCAACCCCCAAGCAGGAAACTTAAAAAAAAAAAAAAAAAAAAACGTAGAATTTTTTTTTTGTGTGTTTTCTACAAGCTTTTGGTCCATCTTGTCTCAATGAAGTTCTCCATTACAAATTTGGATTCATATGTAACCGTAGAAGGGATTCTGAATGGAGCTCCACTCCTGAAAGGAGTCAGAAAGACAGCTGAAAGGTCAGCTGTCTTTCTGAGCATGTCCTCCAAATACATGGCAGTGTGTGTTTTTTTTTTTGTGGGTGCTCTGAATTTTTAGTCCAAAATGTTCACGTTGAAGTTAACTGGGTGTTGGTGTGTGTATGTGCCTGGTTGTGTTGCCCCAGTGATGAACTGGAAACCTAAAAAATGAATTTCAAGACATTCAGAACATTTATATATTTTTTATACTGAAGCTTCCGAAGAATGTTGTACCATGCAACATCATGAGAGACCAGAAATTACACGTCTAAAGAAATGCAATGTCAGTTCATTTTACCAAAAGGTCATTATGGTGTCATCAGTTAATATGAGTCTTTTCAAACAGTTCTCTGGTGCTCTGTCTGAGAAGAACTCTATAATTAAAAGTGTTATTTCTTCACGATCTGTGTTTAGGGATGTATTCTGGTTTGATTGGCATGTAGGGGGGGTAAAGTGGAAGTGATTTGCAAGTTGGCAAAGAGAAGTTTTTTCACCCTGACCTTGAATTACTTGGCATCAATTTGCACACCCCACAGTTTGGGAACCTCTGCTCTAAGTGAAGAAAATTATTAAAATTGTGAAAATAAAATTGCTTTACACATCAATTCCAAAAACACTCAGTTTTCAATGAAAGGTTTTTGATCTGGGATGAGGTGTTTCTTTTAGCTGTACCAAAAGTTTTGTATTTCACAAAATTGCCATGGAAACACTTTTTTCACATGACACGAGTCACATGATCAACAACTGGATGTACTGTGTTTCTTATTTCATGGAAACAATGCCGTTGTAAAATAGTTTTTTTTTTTACATTAGCTACATATCAATAGTTTTGCGCACATTTGTAATGGAAACGTAGCTACTGTCACAGGCACAAGCTATGTCTCGCTCTACTGAACCTATTCACAAGCTTTAATAAAATGGATACAGATATTTTAAAAGATTATTGGTTGATACCGAGAGAGAGCAGTGGGCTGCACAGTGGCACAGTTGGTAGCAATGTTGCCTTGCAGCAAGAAGGTCCTGGGCTTGATTCCCGGCCCGGGGTCTCTCTGCGTGTTCCCTCCAGTTACTCCGACTTCCTCCCACAGTCCAAAAAAAAAACATGACTGTCAGGTTAATTGGGCTCTCTAAATTTTCCCTAGATGTGTGTGCATGGTTGTGTGTCCTGTCTGTTTCTGTGCTGCCCTGCGACAGACTGGCGATCTGTCCAGGGTGACCCCGCGGCCCTCCCGACCACACTAAGGGACAAGGGTGGATAGAAAATGGATGGATGCCAAAATATCGTACATCCTTAGAGAAAATTCTAAAAACAACTAATGCTGACAATACAGCTAATTTTTGAAGTTTACAAACCAAAATTAACTGGCATTTATCACAATTAATCCAAGTTTTCAGTATAAGACATTTTTAATAATAACAATTAACAAAACAATAAGTACCAATAAGAAAACAACAGCTGTGTACAATTAAAAAGAAAATTTCTGAAATACGACAAAAGAACCTAACATGGTCTGAGCTTAAAGAGAGCAATCCACAAACACACGAACACATAGCATTTACTGTATGATACACAAATACACTCTGGGTGAAGAAACATGTCTGGTAAAAATACATCAGGAAAAGTTTGATGCAAACCAAAGCCAACACATGCTGCTAAAAAAGGACTCAAATATCTTCTAAGCATGGAACTAAAATTGGTGGTTTCTAATGGTGTTGTTGGAAAAGACAACATGTAAAGAGGAAAACAGATGTATTAAGTTTGAGAGTTAGTCAAAGAAAAATATAGATTAAGTTTTCTAAAAGGATGTCAAAGGCTGAAAGTGAAGCAGCTGCGCTGTTGTAAGGATTAAACAATAATACCGAGCGAGGAAGGAAATCTTTTAGCAGATCTCTCCTGGGACACAAGCAGCAGTAATCTATCACATCCAGTGTTAAACAGATTTAGACATTGAGGGATGTTTCTCAAAAACATCTAAAAAAAAACACAACTATGAGACATTTTGCTATCACAAAGAAGTGAAGAAAACTCTTCTTTTCCCCTCCTGCTGAAATTACAGACAGCAGAAAGTTTTAAAACACGGCAAAAAAGTGGGATGAAACTACTGAGAAACACATAGAAGAAAGCGTCGGAAACTGTTTGAGCAGGGCGCGCTCTCATTAATCTCACATTCTCTACCTTCCAGCTCTGTCTTCGGTCTCCACCTACAGAGGAAAGCTCTTTTATCTCCATACATCACATGGAGGCTTGTCAGAGTCTGTCTCAGGTGCATCAGAAGTGCAAGGCTTTTGCCTTACACCTAGAGAGCAGTTTCATGCATATTAAAGAGTGTCTTATAAAACCACCAAGGCTTGTGCCTTTTAGGCTAATGCTTAATTTGTCGATGCTGCTCATGTCCTTTCAATGTTATTCATCGCCACTGTACGATTAGTTGAAGATAGAACACCTAATGCTAGTATATTTCTGCACACGTTAAAAAGACAATGTGCACAAAACAATTTGTGAAACTTGAATTGAAGCATTTTCTCTAGAGTTTATAAGCACAATTCTCTCTACATATCAGACTAATGGAGATCTCAGGCCTTATAGACACATTTCAATGACGCCCAGTGTGTGAGACCCCGCCCCCAGCAAACTGCTGGATGTCAAAATAGCAGCTTGTTGACGATGAGTACCACTGGTTTTCCTTCAACATAACACACTAAATCTTAAATGTACATGTGATATATGTACTCTGGAGCTCTGGAAAAATGAAGAGCCCACTGCACTGAACCCCATTGAAAACCTTCCTGAACTCTTCCTGAGTTAAAACATTAGTATTGTTGTTTATAAAGGAATATGAATTTGTATTATTTGAAGCCTGAAAGCGCTGACCATTTCTCATTTTCTGCAAATAAATACAACATTTTTGCATGGAATTTCGGAGACATGCTGTCAGTAGTTCACAGAATAAAGGAACAATGTTCATTTTACACAAACATACCTATAAAAAGTCAAATCAGAGAAACTGATCATTTTAAGCTCAATTTTTTCCAGAGCTGTATAAAAGAAAAAGTGACACTTTAAGTGCTCTGCTGCCTATTGTCAACACTGCGATAACTAGATAACAAGGTTAAAGGGTATCACATTAAATGACACAAAAACCTCCAGAGAAGAGATGAGCACAACTTTCTTCCTCACAAAATGTAGACAAAATTGGAGTGGCGCCATGTTTTATCGGTTGTAGGATTTCCCTTATCACGAGCCATTTCTCCTGCTAGTGCCAACTCTCAGTCAATAATCGTTCCATTCACATGTTTTTTATGCTTTCAATCCACTTAGCTTTAAGTAAAAAGAGAAAACCATGTACACTTGTGAATTTTGTAGATGACAGACCTAATGAATTTCAGCATCTTTTTAAATTTTACAGCTTGGATTTCTGGCATATCTCTCATGGGAAAGTAATACGTTTTGCTGCTTCATCCATTAAATTCTTACCATCTTGATGGTTTTAATCTTGGTTGTCCGTCAACTAAATGGTTGCAAGGAATCTGTTTATTAACTGAGGTACATAAGTTACGTTTAATATTCATTCCTGTTTGTCACATTGTAATACAATGTGAGAATCACCTACCTTGTCACTTATCATTGTTTCTTGACTCATATTCCACTAGCTCCACTTTTAATAATAGCTAAAATGAGTCATAAACACGTAACTGAGTACTTGGCACCTTGTTAGATTTACTATTGATTTTAAATTTTTACTGCACAGCTTTATAACATTAAATGACATTAAGTCTTTAACTGCAGACTCATTGACTTTCCCTGTAGCCTTACAACCAATGGCATCTGTGCAAACTGCCCTGACATCTATTGCTAGGTCAGAGAACAGGAAGCTATTTTATTAACAATTTTTGATCCGGCTCTGTTGAATGAACTCAGGCAAAATATGTCTCTAGCGACCTTCAAATCAGTTTTTAAAAATGTGCTCTCTGTGAAAGCCTTTGGCAACATCTGATATATTCACATTTTGTTCTTGTGAACTCCCACTGTAACTTCCTCACTTTATTTTATTTCCTTTGAAACATTTTAGGTGATAAGTTCCTAAATCCTAACCTGCAGATTGGTTTATTTAGGCATAAAATATCTTTCCTTAAACAACTAGAGAAGATCATAAATGTATACACATCCCTGCCGGTTCAGGTTATTATGATGTTAAAGAAAAATATTCTATTCAATATTCAGTTCTGCTAATACTCATGTTTATCCAGACAAGATTTTAGTTGAATGTCCTACTTATTGTTTTTATCAGTTGTTTTTGTTTTAAATTAAGTCTATCGTCAGCCATCATCATAAATGTTTGTGTCTGTTATTTTTCGGTTTATCACCCGAAACACTTGTACCATCTTAGTGCAAATGTTATTTATTTGACCTTAGTTTAGTTGTGTGTGTGTGTGTGTGTATCTGCTGTCTGGGAATTTGCTTGTGGGTTAAAACCTGTTAAAATTTGATAAGCATATCTGGTTTTGTATTGCATCTATCAATATATCTCAGATCCATTTGAAAGAAAAAAAGCTGGCAAATGAAGTGACAATAAGCTTCATATACAAATAACAAATGATCTGATATGAACACCTACCGCCTGTGATGTTCTACATCTTCCTCAGACCGTCAGACAGAGAGCGTCTCATTGGAATCCATGTTCAAAAGACAGAATCATCAGGGAGGCATAATGCCTTTAGAGAGAAACGAGCGTACTCACAGGACTGAAGTTACTCTTGGTAACTTCGTTTCCCTCCAGTTGTAAAATCTATTTTTAAAAGTATCAAACCTCACTGGAAGCCCCCCGCCGTGACCCCTTTCAACTGGACCTGATAGAGCATCCTGGGCAGTCAAAGATAACACACTGCTGAAGGCCTCACAACTCTGCTCTTGCCCATTGTTGCTGTAATCTGTTTAGTTACTTGATGCCAGGAAAATGGAAGTTGATAAATGGCGGGACGAGGCGGAGAACATCCAGCAGCGCTTTGCTAACAAAGGAGTCAGCCTGGACTTCCTAGAGCTTCTTCCAGCTATGACACTTTTTATGCCTCTCACGAATACAGTCAGAAATGAGAATGCTTTTTAAATTGCAAAAGTATCTGCATCCATTGAGCTTTTTCACATTTTGTCACATTAAAACCTCAAACTCCAACATACTTTATCAGGTTTTTGATATGTGATAAAGGATAAAGGAAATGTGATAAAGGAAATTATAAATGGTTTCCAGGAACGCAGCAGACAGGTGAAGGAGAAAGTTCCAGGAAAGTTTTAAGGTGAGTTAACAAAATCCTAACCATTAAACATCTTATAGACCACTATTTGATTGAGGGGTTCTACAATTACAGTTTTCTGGCTGATCGCTGATATTGGCCAGATAAGCCTGAACTCCCAGTTCCAATTTTGACTGATACCAACTTACTATGTCTGAAATATCACTAAATATAGCAACAAAGTCACTGACCACCAGGTGGAGTATTACATATTAATATTACAAGAATAACGTCCTATTATTACAGTTATAGGCGATTATAAGCGTTTTAAGTTGTGGCCCAGAGTATTCATGTATTCAAGTATTTAGGCTGAAGGGATATTGACCCCTTTGCAAGGTAGTGTACAAATCAATAATAATACCATTCAAAATGTGATGAACTGAAAAGGAGCACAGCAGAATTTTGAATTCATGCTTTTATCATTCTAACGCAATGCTATTTAATCTGTACAGTTGGAAAACCTGCAGTGCAAAACCACCAATATCATCCTGGTATTACTGGAATTAATAGGGGAGGTTTTATGCCAATATTCCCTAATTCCCTGACATAATTTCCAGACGGATTCTGCTGCAAATCAAGCATCTGACATGATAGGTTTAATGTAATATGGCCCCATTTGCTGAAGCAAAAGGACTGATGATGCTCTTGGGCAAAAGCAGAATAAATAACCTGTATATTCAGTCAGCAACGAATTACCTGAAAATTCTAACACTGACTCATTTTCACCCATTATGGAATTAGCAGAATTTTCCATGCACAAAATGAGCCAATAAAGAGCCGCTTCTGAATGGATGGCGGTTGAGAGGTATTACTGGGCTTTAAGAGCGGCAGCCGATAGCAGCTGGAGGGAAACGTGCAGGGACTCTAAAAATGATACATACGCCTGCCAAAAAACAATTTTTTTATCTTTTTCCACCTCTGATATGAGATAAATTTTGTAAAATTCAACTGGAAAAAAAAACCCACAAAATTGCATAAGTGTATCAGGATTCAGCAGAAAAAACAATTAAACATTTCTCACACAAAGAACAGAACATTCAGTCCATTACACTGTTATGTTTTTTGGCTTGATGTTTATTTTGCCATTATTAATAAGTGACCGCTGTGGTAGGTTAGCTATCACTGCTATTAGCTAAGTTAGCACAGTGGTGGTTAAATAGCTAATTTAAAAACCTGCTCTACTGATGATCTGTCAGAGTCGGTGTGGTTCGCATATTTCTGTGTTTTTAAACTGAACTGAAACACACTGACTTCCACAGCATATCTACATGTTACAGCTGTCAAAGTCAAGCTAGCACAACTGATCTACCTCCATCTCCCTCACTTTTTTTAATAAAAACATTTTATTGTCCTTGTTATCTAGTGTTGACAATTAATATGAAAGCACTGGGTTCCTTTTTCTTTTTTATATATCACACGTACATTGAAGATGTAGCATGTGGGTAGCACGGGGTAAAGTGTGTCAACCACTATGCTTCTCAGCTGGCCTGGCAACTTCTTCGGACTCCCCCAAAGAAACTGGACCAAGTAGCTGGAGCAAGGGTGATCTGGACTGCTACCCCCTTAATCCATCTCCAGATGATTAATTGATTGATTGATTGTCTGCCAGGAGAAGAGATCAAAACAATTCCAAACCAATTAAATCAAACTTGAACGTTGGGCCACAATTCCAAAAGGTACATTAGAGGCAGAAACAGGGCTGTGCCTACCCAGACGCAACAGCATGAGCACAGTGAAACATGCTCACAGTGGAACCATCATGATTTATGGTTCCATTTTTTTTGTTGTTGTTTTCAGATGGAAAAGATCCAAATACCAGTTTCAGCATTCAGCATCACAACAGCATGCTGAGTCAACAAAAGAACTGTCACCAGAAGGAAGTCTGGAACTGAATCTGACAGAAAATCTCTGGGGTCACTTTAAATGGACAAGAGATGTCCACCCATTTTGATCGTTCTGGAGAACTTTGGCAAGATAGAGTGAGCAGATATTGCCCAGTCAAGATGTGACATGATTAATAGTATTCTACCAAAAAAAGACTGAATGCTGACATTAAATCAAAAGCTGCATGATTGCAAACTTTTTATCATCAGGGCCAAAACTGTCAAGTTTATATTTACTATTTTATTTATCTGCTCAGAAATCAACTAAAGCGTGCTAAATTGTATTGAAACAAACAAAATAGCTAGATTTTTCCAGGAAGGAGTTCCATAAATCATTTTAGCTCCAAAGTATAAAAAGGGTCAGGCGTAGTTTTCTGATTTTTATTTGTTTATTTTTATTTTCGATTATTTCTTTCTTAGCTTAAGCCTGAGTAAGAGTTGATGGATGTTTTTGTTCCGAAATTATTACAAAATGAATATGAATGCTAAGCATTTTTAAAATTAATTTATTTGTAAAATTTGTCACCCTATAAGATATTTAATGACTTTTCATTTTGTCCTGGGCCACACAAAATCATTCAGAGGACAGCAAATGGCCCCCATGCCACACTTTGGACTCCTCGGTTTTAGGTGAATGCAGGCAACCAGATTATTGCTTTTTTAATATTTTTCACATTCCCCTACCAGATATTTTGCTATTTCTATAGCATACACTGAGCATCCTATAGGTTGTACTAAAGGTGGGAAAAGTATTGAAATTCTGAAGAAAACAAAAACGTTGCTAGTTATGATAATAATTACAAATTTGTACAAAAGAAATCATCAGCGGAAATCATAAATCTAACAGAGGAACACAAAGTAACCATTACAGCTTTCAGTAACAAACTCGTGTGTGTTTGTGTCCAGGAGGAACAGAATCCCATCTTGAATGAAATTAACTTGAGAGCAGATGAAACGTTTGGCTAATCTGCTGCGGTCAGAAGAGATCTGCTGTCCAGTGATACGAGCTCCTCGAGCCTGGCAGAACCAGAACGGATCAAATGGACCACCCAGCACATGACATGAGCCTCGTTGGGTCTGATATGCACTAGCCAATCGTGGCCTGCTGGATTCCATTCCACTCCACACTCTGACACGCCTCTAGAGGATGAACTGGAGGGTATGTTAAGTCAAACTAAACACAGAAAAGGAAGGATTGAATGAAACCTGCTGAATGCTGGGAAAACAACACAAACATAAAATACGAGCTGCTTTTGAGCCAAGACGTTCACAACATCACGAAAAACATCATGAAAGGAACATGAGTACATTTGAGATGTTGCGGTGAATGATAGGACTACAGAAAATATATTTTTTACCTGGAAGATTCTGTGTCCAAAGTTTAATGAGACAAATCTTTTTTTTATATATATATTATTTGGCTTCCTTTCTGTTTGCACACACACACACACATCACGCACACAAGGGAAACGAATGTGATTAAAAGACAAAATGGGGAGTATGGGTAGCTACA